>OZ026612.1:92860860-92940860 GCA_964020975.1 Hermodice carunculata | reverse complement strand
TTGAAGCATGAGCAAAAACGTGGAAAATGAGACAAGTCTTATTAATTTTGCACTGTCTGACAGGCCTCACCTGGCCGAGTGTGACTAGAGACCGAGGCAATGCTTGGGGTTATAATTATCCTCGAAATTCAGTAATTCTAAATATATAAATCGCTCTTTCATCTTGACTTTGATATGTTTAAGTACAGAAAAAAAGCTCCTGTTATCGATTTTACGTGAATATATACTTACCTAAAAACATTTGAACTTAATCAGTTGCACAAGTGGGGTAAAATGCGTTTGCATATGTTGTTAGTGCCGTCCAACCTACAATGCTATGTACTTTTGTGTCATGCGCTCATGTGGCCAGGATGACGCCTTGTGTTGTACAAAATAACTTCCAATGAACTGTTTACACATAATTTTCTTTCAGGTAGCACTTTCAGCGATTGAAATATTTATCTCTTTGTCTGTCCACAACGGTGGCGAAAGGTAACCAACTTGGCTCCGAGATAGTAGTCGCAATCGAGGGCTTTGCTTTTACACAAAATATGGCCAGTGTGGATGAATGCTGTACTTGCCGTTTGTGGTTAGCAAATTCCCCTGCATTCCAGACCCAAGTTGTGCAATCATGTGGAACTCACTGGAGGATATGCTGTTACAGAAGCGGCATCTGACATCAAGCCATTGACATTTCCATGCGACGTAAGCATAAGGTTCATGCTATGTCCTTGGTGTCAATTCACACAAATATGTTACGAATCATACAGACAATCGAGATAGTGAAATTTCAAGATATTTATAAGGTGTTCATACATGTACTTTGCATGGATTGTCTCCTTATATCCAGTTTTTACAATGGTTGGCCCTTTACCGATGACTATGACCTTTGGCTTTCACCCATTAAATACCATGTCTTATTTTGTGGCAAAGGAAAAAGCAACATTTAACATAGGGCCTGAAGATGACACATGGAGCTGGAAAACAAGAATATGTCGTTCGCGTATAATAAGGCTTAGTAAGCGCTCTCTGAAAATCCAATGGCAGCTTTTTTATCTTTCCACTTAAAAAGCAAGTATTCGATATTAACAGAAAATACGATATCAGACATGATACATCCTTGCTGGATCCCACCAATTATAAGGGACCAATCATTTTTTAAATGACGAAAAGAACTTCGACTTCTACATCTTGATATGCACAGTTAAAAAGCCGCAATGTTTGTCCTTGTATCCAGTCGCCCCATGATACAGAAAACCATCGATCTCTGCCAGCTATATAGAAAGCTTTCTTTATGTCCAAAACCATCGGTCACGTCTCTACTTTTTGTCTTTTCTCAGGAAACACAAAATTTCTAATACTAAATTTTGGTTTCCAATACCATTGCTTTCTGCGTTATTAAACGGAATTTCATTATGGTTCTAAATTGTCATAATAAACAGGTGTACCCATATGTATTTCCAGAAAAAAATGTTTCCGCTTGCGTCTTTAACACACACACACACACACACACATATATATATATATATATATATATATATATATATATATATATATATATATATATATATATATATATATATATATATATATATATACCCTAAGAGTAGAATCTCCAATTAAGACCCACCATGACAAGGCCAGTTCTATATTAAGACCACCAATTTACAGACCCGTTTTTCTTGATTGCTAATTAAATCATATCCCTATTAAGCCCACATCTTTGCAGTCCGTTAGGAGGTTTGAATTGAGATATTCCACTGTATGTATATATATATATATATATATATGTAATGTTTGTGATCACCACATCATCGAAATTGAAGTATAAAAGAACTACAGTAAGCATTATACCGTTTATTTCATTTGACTGGCAGATGTGAATTATATTATATATGTAAGAAGTTAGTCCTCTTTGGAACCACCAGGTTCAGAAATGACCATATATGATGATGATTTATGGCTCAATATAATGTACGTCCAGCAAATTTTGGTTAAAAATTATCATGTACATATATTCCGTAATCACTGTAGAAATCCTTAGACACCTTGAAGATGTCGGTCCTGCGAGCCTCCGCATAGAAACAAGAAAAGAATGAGATGATTTAATCATATTATTGTTGTTTTTAAAAGAGGGCACCCTTGTTTTGTGGCCACTTTTGCAAAGCACTCCGGGTACTTTTATCAGAACGGGAGCAGTGAATATCCCTAAAGAGTGACATGAAAGTTAATTTTGCGGTTTTATGGCAACCAACATTATATTGACATTTCTGGCTTCGTTGCAGCAACAGCGCGCTCCGTGAGCGTCAAAGCCACATAATGTGTTTCACATGGTCAGACATGACACTGTCCTAACATCGAAGTTAGTTAATTCAATTAGTTACAAACTGAGGTAGCTGTGCAGGTGATTAAACCATAAACTTACTTTATTGCCTCACATGGGGGCCGTTATTTATGAGAACACTGATTGAGATTTGATGATTGGATGTGTGTGTCAAGTGTATACAGCCTCGGTCATCAGCCGCTTTGATCCAGTTTTATTTATTTGACCAACGTTCTGTTAACTTCCTATGCATATCACAAAATTTCTCACGGCATCGAGTTTTTTTAATGCAAATCAACTAACAGTTTTGAACTTCACGGAAAAATGTAGGAGATCCGGCAGGCCGCAGCCTCTTTATACCCTGAGACGGAAGATGAACGCCTGAATGTTAATTGTGAAAAGGGCTCACTTGTTCGAAATGAAGCAAATGTAGATAATGATTCAATGTAAAAATTACCCATCGTGGCAGAAATAAGACCACAGAGCCAACTACATATGGGGCGGGGTGGGTTGATAAATCTGATTGTGTCTTACTCCAACATTATCAATGGCACATTTGTTACCTGCACATGTTTACCTTGTAAACATATAGGTGTTCAGTGCCACGCACGTTTGTAAATGTAGGAAATTTAGCAGTGATATTTTGTGGTGAACCACGACACACATAATCCAATGTTTACATGACCGCGATAAATATTAAAAATCGATGTGCAACAGTGCATCTTTCGGGACAAAAATGTCAAAATGGATGCTGGGCTCGGTAGCATTGTTCATATAAACTAGTTCCATTCCATGCGAAAACATAGGAACTGTTCATTTTTTTTCATGTCATGGATATAGCAATGAGCTTTATTGACCGTAGGGAGAACTCTCCAGTTTTTCCAATTGTGAATCACTTGCCATTATATGAATATCATACCGTTGAGTAATTTACAATGTGTACACATTAATAAATAGGATAGGAAATAAAATTTACGCATATTAACTTCGTTTGGGGTTCGTCGAAATGCGTTGCTTTTGTCATGATGTGATCAATCTTTAAAGTGCATACATATTATCAGCTGGAGAGTACATAAAAACATGTGGTGTGTGTTCGGGGGGGGGGGGGGCTGCTTTCACGATCACATAGTATGATGTGTACAATGGACTTAAGTCTGGTGGAGGATTGTAAATTAGCAAGTTTGATTGTGCGACATATACTCTAATTAAATATTTGGAGGGTGGGGTTATCTTTTGTCTTGTCAAAAAGGGTTTTAGATGTTCGATATGTGGCACCTCAATGTGGCTGTAATTGCGTGCCTTTCCAACCTGTTTTTCGTAAAATACTTTATCTGCTCTAACAACAATATTACTTTTCCTTTAAAATATCTATATTACGACAGGAGTTTACATTGGACAATGCCCGCATTCCCTACTGTTTTTTTTTTTCCCAATAAAATGTGTTTACAGCAAATTCATTTTGGGAGCCTGTATTGGCTAGGAATTGACATCCATTGTAGTAATAGTAGTACATGTGATAGCCCTTCAGACCTTCAGTGCTAAAGTATATTGTGTTTGTTGACGTTACACCGTGTAACGAACAAAGCCGTTTCCCATTTATATGTGACATTTAAGGGTTACTTCATACCTGTCAATGTTCCTTAGTTTCTAACAAATTGACCGGGATCTTGGAAGCATATATAAGAAAAGCACAATCTGTGTAATTGATAAATATTTGAACAAATAATGTTTGTTCTGAACTCGCTACGGATGCATCGAACTATATTGTACATTCTGACATAAGCCTAAGGACAGGAGGTGCGCCAAAGTATCTTTGGTAAAAAGTACCGTTTAAGGCCTGCAAATTAAAAAAATATTAATGGAAATATTTTCAAAGTTTATATTGTTTAAAAAGGACATTTGCCAAACATTACAAATACAAGTAAGGTCACAATTTCAAAATTATGAGCTAATTGTTAAATAAAATGTGTGTGACGAAGGTACTATGTTTTACATTTCTGTGCAAATATATATTGGTTTCTTAGACGCCCAATTTAATTTGGATTTTTATCACGGAATTGATGTGCATCGCCAAGGTTTCAAAAATGTGCGAGGAATGTTTTTGTATTGAAGATATGTATTCAAATAGAGCCTCTCAAAGTTGAAATCATATCAAATTGAAAGAACATGAATTTCAAATTGTCAGAATTCCGATATAAGGAAAACCTCTCTTTTGAAGTGGAAATGGATTAATATTAACGCAATAAAATAAATTTGCAATTTGACAACATATGAAAAATTATATTTTTCGATATGTATATGGGTTTATACAATTTCACCTGTTCGCCAAATGAGATATCTATGTTTACTCAGCAAATAGTCCACACATTTAAACTGTCAGCCAGATTGAAATTGCCGATAATACCCTTTCAAAAATATGCACTTTTGACATATTTGCAACAATACTTTTCAATATACGCACTTCCAAAGATTATAGTTACCAAAAACAAAATGCTTGTGGTGTTTCTCCTGTCTTTGTACAGAACCTTATTTGGAATAGCTTAAATACAAATGTAGTGATTGAAAAGTTGAGAGCATTACCATCAACTTTTCAAGTGACATTCACCTCGAGAGTAAATTAAAGAGTGTTTATGTTTCCTGAAGTCGATATTATCTTTGATTTTGCACCCAACTCAAGATCACATAGTTACATTCACATCGGGAATCCGAGTAATATTTATGAAATCCATGGTTGACTAAGAGTGCTGTCAAAGACAATGTGCTCAGCCAATAGCAGATATTAATTTTTCCCAATAATCGTATTGCTGCAAATAGTATTACAGCTTAGATATATTTTGCTTGCACTAATTCTAACATACTTATAAAGTTTATATTGAATACAAAGATTACATACACACCAGCAAATGCTGCAAATAATGACAGCGGACACAAAATTACTATTGTACTGTTTAAAACTAAAAAGATTGTCAACCATCCAAGTATTAAATACGATGACTTTTGACGGCCTCAGTGGAAAAAAGCTGCTCAAAACAGAAAACCAGAAACCAACTTAGAATCTGAAGTAAGGAGATTGCCCCAGTTACCCCGTGTGTGCTTGAGAAAAACTGAGAAAACTCCATCTTTTCATATTTGCTCGTTGTTTCTACAATACACCTGATAAAACAATTTGGGTTTTAACATATTTTATTAAAAAAACAACTGGCCAATAGGCTCACTAGCCGATATGAAAGCCCCTAGTAGATATACAGCAACACAATATGGATATTTCAAAACACCAGAGCACAGATAGATAACAAACAGGACTACAATTCAGAAGGAAAGGATAACAACTTTACCCAATCAAACTTAAAATAAATATATTTAAACCTTGCAGATAACTTAATATATTTTTGAACTGCCTGAAAAATTCCCTTATTTTGGCAATTGGTAATTTCTCTTCCTTCAATTCCAAAAAGTAGGGTTTTCAGATTAAAATTGCCAAGGGGAACTGTTTTACTCTGGAATTCGTTTCTGCGAGAACATACTTATTACATTAAAAAAAGAGATGATAAACATTTTCTACGTTTGCACTACAAGAACACGACGTGGACTCAGCATCATCAATTTTATACAGATCATTATTCAGTTGAATGCAGCCCATTCTCCTTCTAGTATGATTTCTAGCAATTTTGTGTTCTTCAGTGTTATATAATTCGTTACGTTTAGGTTTGGTTTTGTATAATACCCTCTTACAGTCATGTAGATGGTCTAAATTCCTAACCGATTGATTTTGTAGATTCCATTCACGAATGGCTGATGAAAAAAAAAAAGGAATTATAAAATGTATTTTTCTTGGCCTCAAATGTGCGTAATTGTTTTGTCCTTGTCGAAATTGTACGAGGTAATAGATTAGAGAGGTACGTTTGCGCTGTTCCAAATATCGTTTTGAATGGAAGTACCAGTTTTTGTTTCGTCCTACGTTCGGCCAATGTTCTCCAGTCCATATCAGTGTAAATCTGTTGGCGACTTGTATGAGCGAAAGCCCCTGTAACAACATGAGCTTCAGCAACTGAAGAGATTCGGGTCTGTCTCTGTCGTCCTGTGTGCACCCACCCATACCACAGGAGCATATTCTAGGCAAGGAAGTACAAAGGAAAAAATTTTTTAAACCCTCCAAGGATCACCTGTTTAAGTCACACTGTAACATTTACATGATTTAAAGATACCAACTAGTATTATAGATTTTGCAATGATTTGGTCGACATGAGTTGATCAGGAAAGATCTGCAGAAAACCAAAGACACAAGTGACTGTTTATTCACCTCTACACTTTCAAGACTGTTAATATTGAATATCAACTTAGGATGATCTACAAAACAGCTTTCGAACGAAATTTTCACCGGAGTTCACAGCGTTCACTGGGCCTTTTTGTCATCTGATGCCTTCCTTCTCCATATTGTTCCTTCAGAATAGTTGTTCAGTTAAACTTTCAAATATATTTCTCTGCTTTACTTCCATTCGCCATAAATGACACCTGCCTCATGTTTCTCTGAGCCATACTAATGGGCATCGTCTGGCGGGTCTTGATTTGCTGAAAAAAGTGTGCTAGACATCTTTTTTGTTTGCCGCTAGTACAGCTGGAACCGGTAATAATAGTGTCAATAATCAACTATCTATTTTTGTCTATGTCCCAACACAGACATTATGTTTTTCCTAGAGTGCTTTCTTTTTTTCCCCTTTACTACCAAATTTAGTTCGCCAGCTTTCTTTATGCCTTTTGTCAAAGAGGAGAAAAAATGTTGAAGATTATGCAAATTAGGGGCATTTGAAATTTTATATCTTAAATGTCTCCAAAACTGTTATAGGTGCAGGCCGGGAACCAATCCAACTTCAATTTATAGGTTTGCAACAGTGCGCATTTATATAATTAACATGTGTCTCTAAAGGTCAAAGGTCAAGGTCACTTGCAATTTTATAATTTTCATCCAGCCATCAGTTCCTGTCAATTTTCATTCAATTTTGTCCATGTTGGACCCAAATTAGAGGTATTGCAACATTTGTTTGTATTTTTCATGTAACCTCTAGAGTTCAAACTTCAAGGTCATTTGGACCTTTGAAAGTTTCATCCAGCCATACCTGTATCAATTTTCATCCAATTTTGACTATGTTGTACCCAAATTGTATATGTAGGTATTGCAATGCTGCATATTTTTTGTACTTTACACGTCACTTCTAAAGGTAAAAGTTTAAGATCATTTGGCCATGTTTAATTTTCATCCAGCTATAACTTGGTCAATTTTTATCCAATTTGATTTATTTTTGGCTTACATTGCAGTTATTGTAACAGTGCATATTTTTGTAATTTACATGTGACCTATAAAAGTCAAAAGTCAATGTCATTTGGACCTTTGTAAGTTTCATCCACCCATTACTTGATCAATGCTCATCTAATTTTAATCATGTTTGAAACAACTTGTAGATATTGCAACACTGCATATTTAGTGGTAAACATGTAGCCTCTAAAGGTCAATGCAATTTGAACGTTTCAGAGCTTCATTTAGCCATAACTAGGACGATTTTATCCAATTTTAATCATTTTGGACTCTAGAGGTATTGCAACACTGCATATTTGAGTAAATTACATGTGACCTTTCAAAGTCAAAAGGTCAAGATTATTTGTAACCTTTGAAATTTTCATCTAGCCTTAATTTTGTTAATTTTCATCCAATTTCAGTCATGCCGGGTTCAAATTGTAGGCATCGCAACACTGCACATTTTTTTAATTTCATGTAACCTCTAAAGGTCAAAGATCAAGGGCATTCGCACCTTTGAAATTTCCATGTCAGCAATATTTACAACGTTTGAAGGCACACTGACATATTTGCTTTGAAGAAAATCTTCTTTCCTAGTTTCCTCTTTGTTCAGAGCAGTTTATCCCCTTTCATCTATTCCCGCCAACGCTTTCTTGCCGTGTGCTACGACTGCCCGTCAAGGTTGTAGCATGGGAGTCTTTACATGGCCTTTGTTCCCATGCTAACCAAAAGTCCTGCGATGTCACTTTAGTTCTGTTAAATATATCTGTAATTTTTGTATCATATAATATTCTCGCTCCTAGCATCATAATTTGGAACAAATTACCTCTTGACACACGGCAATCAGTTTATCTAAATATGTTTTAAGTTCAAACTGAAAAAGACGCCGTTTTATGTTGATTTTCTGCCCGATTACTTGACTCCCCAAAAACGTTTTCCGCAAATGTGCCTCTTTCTCACGGACTAGGCTATTCGAGGTGAATTCACGTTTGATATTGATATGATACCATCTTCCCGTTGTGATTGCCCCGTTACCCTTGGAGATATTTCACTGTAACCTGGAGTGCCCCCTACTGCAAAAATTAGGAATTAAACTGCTGAACACTTCGGGGGTAGATCCAAGTCTTATTACCCCTTCCGCAAGTGAGATTTTGCTGCCATATTCTATGAAAAGATGTCAAACTACCTTATGCAATTACCTAAAGCATATTTGAAACAGCGAATCTTCATATTTTGGAGACTCGCAGGTTTGAATTCCCAATGCAATTGCTTTGCTTCTCGTGCCGCATTAAAACTTTATTCTGATATGTTTGATCACTATAGCAATATATTTTTTCCCTGCAAATATGCTTTATACAATGGTTAGGTACATGTATCGTACCTTCTCTCTGGTAGTTGTAGCATATATGTATATGTATATATACATATATATATATATATATATATATATATATATATATATATGTGTGTGTGTGTGTGTGTGTGTGTGTGTGTGTGTGTGTGTCTGTCTGTCTGTGTCTGTGTCTGTGTATGTATGTATATTATTCAGGTCACCCTAAGGGGTGGATAAAATGCAACATGTCTGGTATGTGATATTGTGGTCAGATTGTGGTGAATGTCACCTGATAACAGGCATATTTTTATTCATAATGTTTCATCTGTCTTGTTTGGTCTTTGGTGAAACAAAGAACACTGTCTATTAAGTCGTCTGGCATGCATTTGCTTTACTTCCAGTAATCCGATGCGTACGAAGATTCTGGAAAGCACACGTAATCAAATATTAGGCCAAACTGCGTGTTACACAGCTTGTTCGATATTGGATGAAAAAACGATTGTTTTGGTGATAAGCACTAAGTTACGTTTCCGCTCATTTGTTTTATTGCTTGTAATATCGTCTCATGTACATTGCAAATCACTTTTATATCCAATCACGGGTATTAAAATCTTAATTCGTCGGCGCCGTATCATTTTTTTCAATAGGAGGAGTATACACGTGAACGTTTAATTAGAGATAGCGAACAAAACAGCAAATTACCAGACGGAGGTGATTTCATTTACTTTTCAGCTTGTTCTGAGAACTATTAAACATACATTTGGGTCACATTATATCTTTCATCATGTACAAAATAAAGTTTCGCGTTATATTTATCAAGGAGAAACAAATCAAGTGCACGATAATTAAAATAACCTGTGCTCTACAAGTGCTTACCCATGGATTAATGTGTGAGGAATAAAATGTTCACACTGTTAGGAAATTATAATCTTATTTAAGAATACATTTGTTAAGATAAATACAAAACATAAACAGGTTTTTCTAACCGTACATCCATACACCTACCCCTCTCTCTCTTTCTCTGTCTGTCTGTCTCTCTCTCACACTCTCTCTCTCGCTCTCTCTCTCTCTCTATATATATATGTATATATATGTGTGTGTGTATGTGTGTGTGAGCGTAAGGTTTCGCCCATATACACTGCCATTAAATCATACACAATGCAAAGCTAACCACAGTGTCAAATTTAAAGTGTCACTGTCAGGTTTCCTCTGTTTATCTATCAAGTCATTTGTTTAAATTAAATTTAATTGCGTTTCCTTATGATGGTGGCGAATTCAGTATGAAGATTTCTTGTGTGGGTGACATCTTTTAACCAGTGTTTAATGATCAAAGATGTTTTAATCACTTCTTTGCAACCTGTATTCTTTTGCTTGAGTGTGAAGTCCACTGATAGATTTAGAAATTAAAAAAAGGCTTACAGAGCTAGTTTGGTCATCTATTGTCGCAGCTGGAGTATTTCTATTTTGATACGAACATCAACTCAACTTTAGATAAAATTCTGCCCATTACTGATTGAGATGGAACACGGTTGTGCTCACACGCTATGTATTACTGAAAATATCTTGGGGCTCCAGGTACATGTTTTCAGTGGATAAAGATCCAAGTTGAAACAAACGAAGCATACATGTATCTACATCGGATATCACTTACGCCAATAGCCAATAAATGAAAACGAACTTCATATATATATATATATATATATATATATATATATATATATATATATATATATATATATATATGTGTGTGTGTGTGTGTGTGTGTGTGTGTGTGTGTGTTTATGTACGGCTCATGCATGCTTATTTTTCCATTTGTTCGGGGTGTTTTTATTAATCATGTTATTTGTTTAAATTAAATTGAAATTTAATGGCGTTTCCTAATGATAGTGGCGAATTCAAGACAAAGACGGGAATAGGAGCAGCAGGGTCTAGCGCATTTATACCTTGGGTATTGACATTTGTTTCGAGTTCCATCCATAAATTCATCAACATCGTTGAGACACACTAAATCTGTCACAAAATCAAGCCAACTTAACAAACTATTTGTCCCATTTGAGCTTGTCAACAACGTCGGTAACAATATCTTGTTTCTTCATTTGTCACCGGACGAAGCCAGCTGATCTAAGCTATTTTCTGACCTGCAAATAGAACTATGCATAATATAGATTGTTTCAGTCATGTAAACACTTGTAATAAATTGAACTTAAACAATTTTCCAAAATGGGTGTGTGAGTAATCCCTAATATGTTCTTTGTGTTTCTGATCACATCGGTCATGTAATCGCCGGTAATCCTGGCATTATTCTATATTAAGCTATCGCCAAATTAATGGTTCTTGGGGAAACCATTTAGGTGACAAACTACACATGGACAAGAGAAAATGGACGATATCAGATCAATTTAAAATGATCGGTAAAAGAAAGGGTGTGGCATCTTTTGTCTCTTCTCTGGTCGCATGCTTAATTTGTATTAGTCCTGAAAAACGTGAGATGGATCACCGTCAAATTCAGTAGTGGTGGATACTTTTCTCGTTTCATCTTAGTGGCTTTATCAACAGAAACTATTTCACAATAGTATCCAGTCAACTGCCGTGAAATCCCACAAGAACAAAGTAGAAGACCAACAACTTTCATTTTATTCATGTTGGATAAATTTATTCAATTTACAGTCATACGCCTACGTTGGTGAAATCAATTTCAAGATATCATAAATGACTTCCGGCGCAAGGGGTACATCAGACTCTTTCATTATACATTATAAGGCTTTTGCGAACATTATAACCTGAATTGTATTTTAGGGATTACAGAGTAACTTTGGCAAATTATGGTTATCGGACGATAGTGTTTCACATGATTATGGTTCGATATTTACAGAATGATTTGGATTGTAAATACTCGATCTTGCATCTCCTCTCACTGTTACAATGCAATTTATATGAACTTTTAAGTTATGATAATAAGTGTAAAAAATAGGATTGATATAGAACAAAATGATGAGCCTGTATAAGGGACAGCGCAATTTTATATGTAGTTGCGTTGATCTTATTCCCAAATGATAATGGTCCAATACATGCACAATGTGCAGACAGCTAATAAGTAACTTTGGCATGTGCACGTATATGTAAAGAAAGTGTATATTCCCTGCTTACTTGTGTAATAGCTGACAAAGGCATGACTTTGGCGCAAATATTTCTTACCATGATATCACTACATTGCTTTTCTGTACAAATCTGATTCTGGCTGTGGCCAAGGAAGTAAATCTAATTATTATTAGTCAACGCATTATTTACGTAACGTTACCTCTCGACCACCATTGCCATGACTTCTGTGTCTGGTGGCATCGCCTGACACACAATTGAGTTGGGTACTCACTCGAATATTGTGAAAACCTGACGATTCCGGTGGCGCCTTCTCTTTGTTTCTTTGGATCGGGTGGTGACTTTTGGTGCGCATGCTTCCGAATTCTTCCTTCCTGCTTGGGGACCTTTTCTGGTGTGGTCTAGACAGATGGAAGCTCCGTAACGTTTTGTCCAGACACTCGGTTTTACCGCTGTGCACACTACCTCGACCGTGGAATCCGTTTTCTAAACTGTCATATTCGCTTCAGAGATAGGGACTGCTTATGAAATCGCACACAGAGGGAGGCCAGTGGCAGCCAGCCGATCGCTGTTTGACAGCGTGCTAAGGAGGTCGAGCCAGAGACCACTTCTCCTTCTCCCTCGATGGGTAGAGGGCAGAAGATTGAATCGCAGAATCATTTCATGGCTGCCTAGGAAGACCATGAACATATAGTTTCAGTTGTTACCAAAAATGCGCCACATGTGTTCTCGATAGTTCATGTCAGTTTTGTGTTAGGTGGGCAGATGCTTATAGTGGCTGCTCTATTAGCAGAGTGGAGGAAGAGTGAGGAGGGGTAGGCGTGCATGTAAGTTTGCTGCTGCTGTTAAATGCCAGACTGTCGAGTCTGACTGAGTCTTATTCCCCCAGCGACACAACGAGAGAAACAGATGCCAGATGTAAACACAGCAGCTTGCCCAGAGGCTCACGTGGATGCTATCACTTCACTTGAAACCCCGGGGGAAATAGGGGGAAGAGGTGGCATGGTCGCAAGTTGGGCAGCAAGAGATCCGCTTGTGGGGTTCCTGAGCACTTGGCGCCACCAAAGGTGATGACCATTGTTTCTTCAACTGCTGACGCGAGACTCTCAGCAGTCTTGGAGTCTATGGCCAGGCAACAACAGATGCAAATGGATTCAATCTGGCAAATGCTCCCGCTAAGCCCACCACTTTAGGTCCCATCCAAAGAATGACGGGGCGAGCGCTCCCTAGTGCCCAAGCTCTTTGCTACCTGGAGGCGGGAAAAGGGCTGCTGTTTTCCGACCTCTTAACTCATTTCCATTATGGCAGCGGTCGTATCTGGTGGGGATCATGTTGCGGCATATCACACAGATTTTTGGTGTTGGGAAAAAATTCGCATCAGATAGGTTACAAGTTATCTTAGAACACACAAGGGATGATTTAGCTAAATTTCTTGGCCAGGGAAACCCACTAACAGACGAATATATATATGGAGCCAAAGTTTGGCAAGTTGAAATGTCTTGCAGCTGCCGTTATAAAGGCGTCATAGGCCTAATTTGACAACATTGCACACACAACGATTTGGTTTTTGCAGGTTCAGCATTAAGTGATCTGTTCCATATTTGCAATTTTGCAATTTTATTATGATTCTTGTGTACTTATATTCCCGATTTTTTTGCAACTTATCCAAATCAGCATAATGCAATAGTAATGGGCATAGGCCTACTCCACTTTACTCAGTAACACTGAAGTAGTCTAGGCCCAACTGATCCAAAGCCTAACCAGTAGACCAGTGCAAAATGCACGTACATAATGCTTTCAGAAATAGATGTAACTTCATGAAAGTAAAGACTACTTTAACTGCATATTGTTTTGGGGTTTTTTTTTTGTTTTATTTATTTATTTATTTTTTTTTTTTTGTTTTGTTTTGTTTTTTGTTTTTTTTTGGGGGGGGGTGTTTTGTTTTGTTTTTTTGTTTGTTTTATTTGTTTTGTTTGTTTGTTTTTTTTTGTTTTTTTGTTTTGTTTTGTTTGTTTGTTTGTTTTTTTTCAGAAAATTGGTAGAATATTGATTTGATGAGCCTGTGACAGATACTACCCAGGGCTGGTCTGATGGGGGAAGAGAAAGAGAACTTGGAAGAGTATACGTGTTTTAGATTTTACTTTTACTGACACAAAATATGAAACGTGCACATAGCACAAAGAAGCACATTTAAAATGATTTGAAAGTTTCATGTATAAGTAGAAGGTAAATTAGTTATGGAATCAATATTTCTGTATGCTTAAATCTAAATTTGTGAAAACTTTCGATTTAGGACCAGTAACTGACAAAGAGAAAACAGTTTCAAAAAGTTCAAAAGAAGAAAATTTCATTTGAATTAGAGGATGAATGGTTTTGCGAATAAATTTGACACATGTGCAAATTGAAAATGTGAATAGAACTAGCTGCTTAACCTGATCAGATTCAACTCCTCTTGCCCTGAGGAATGTTTATTATAAACCACATATGATGACAGAGCGCTTGCATATATACTCCTTTCACCCATATTGACTTTTCAATCCATCTTTATGTACATCCACCGAAAGAGAAGAAAATGGATAAACTCAACCTTATAAATACATGGGCCGTCTAATACACATAAACAGACATATTTAATGGATTTTTACTCTTCAATGCTCCAGGAGTTCCCATAATTCTGTATATGACTTCGATGCTGAATAAAAATCCTTCTTGAAAACACTTATCATTAACAAGTGATTCAGCATTGACCTTTGCCTCCTCAGGCCAACCAAAACTGCATGGACAGAGTGAACTGTCCTCTCTTTTCATGACTTAGAATTTATTTTCAATCTCAATGAAAACCACTGGAAATATAGAGAAAATATATATGCATAAAATGCGTTAAGAGTTTTCCTTGGTACAGGTTGGCCACTTAGAACCTGCACCAAGGAAAGCCGCTGACTTGGTCTTGATCCGATGGGGACAGGGTAAAATAAGCCTCTCTTTTCTGACAATTTTGAACTACACATTTCATTGATTAGATGGCTTTTTTGGTTGTTATGCAATATTGAAAACTTGGTTGGTTTCTCCAAAATTGAGCATGACGAAAAAAAAAAAGAATTAAAGCAGACTGCATTACACATTCCTTATTGTATTAATGCATAAAATATGCACAGTAAGAAATATTGTGCTCTGCAAATGCCTTTGTGCTGAGAGTTGTGATCATGTAACAAAGCCAACCAACTGGATGTCAGTGAACATTACCCTGGTGACTGCTCTATGAACTTTACCCTGCCCAGTAGTCCCAGTGTTTTTACACTCAATCATATTTTTTTAAATGTCAACACAAAATTCTAAAGAGCTGAAAACACTGAAAGATTTTAGTTTGAAATATACAACAGTATATACAATTTAAGACCACTGCCATGACAAACCAGCTGGCACTTGTGATGATATTTCTGTGGACACAGCAATCTTTATAATTTGTCATTGTACCTGTAATTTAAGACCACCTGCCGCATGTGACCACTTTTGACTGGCAAAAGGGGTGGTCTTAAACAGCAGGTACTAGTGTCCACGCAAATTTCAACTACAATCAGTTGATCCGCTGAAATTTCTCACGTATGAAAATTAGGCCTAAGCCTACTGCTGGCATTTCGACTTGTGGATAGCACTGTGTATGTCAACATTCTATGCCCAGATCATGTATATGTTAGACCTATAATATTGTTAACTGTGTGTCTTGGGAACAATTTTTTACACAGAATTCTCATTGATGAAAGCATTGATTATATGACATAATAAGTCTAAAAATCCACCTTGATCTCACCCTTCTGTTGAATCTGAGAAATCATAGGCTCTCAACATAGGGTCACAACATCACAAAATATGCATGGACATGTTAGTTCACAGGATAGCATAATTGTGTAAGCAAAATGTTGTCGACATTTTTTAAAGTTTTTGGCTTGATGTTTCTAAGGAAAAATATGCTACGTAAATACTCAAACTGTCTACTTGATGCCATGGTTCAAAAATGGACCCTTATTCATCTTGGAACTCATTATTGCCTAAGGGTAAATTATAACAGTTTTAGCAAGAGTTGCAAAAAGACATAGGGGGATTTCAGGACAATAAAACCTGCTTTGAGAGACTCCCACTGCTGACAGGTAAAAAAGTGGTCACATAAGGCAGGTGGTCTTTCAATAGAAGTTCAATGGCATGAAAAAGAAGGTGGTCTCATCACAGTGGTCTCTCAAACAAGTTTAACTATACACACACATATGTATGTAAATATATATATATATACATACATACATACATACATGTACATACATCGGTACATATATAATCTGCATACAGTAGTCCACGCAGAAGTCCACTTCTTATAATGCTGCCCTAAATACTTCAGAAAAATGGGGGCAAATTAGCATAATTGCTGGTGTGGGGGTGGGGTGAAGACCTAACTGCCATATTCAGGACACAAAGGAATGGACCTCATACAAAATGTATGCATCTTTATGTACGCATTTTAAAAGAGTGACCACAGTAAAAAGTATAAATTATGATTGTGTTTAAAAAAGATAAAGATAAAACCTTAAAATGTATGCTGAAACATTCATTTATTTACAAAATTACTTAAAAGACAAGGACAAAACTTTTCTGACATCAGTCTTTCTTTTCATCTTCCCAAAGATGAAACATAATACAAGAAATCATTAAACAAGTCATCAACATGAATAAATGTGGTAGACATTGGTGGTATGAAACTTGGTTTCATAATTTAGTTCATTTTTGTTATTCTATGGTTTGATCCTGTTCAATAACACATATTATTGCTGATCCATTCAAATGAAAGGTGACATATATAGCGTGTAAAACTCTGCAGCCTTATAATGCTACACTATAATAACATTAATCTGAAACTTGAAGTAGATTTTTCTGGTTTGCTGTAAAACTGGAAGTACGTTTTCACAGAACTGCCAAAGTATTTTGCTCAAATGTATAATTGTTTCCATCACTAACAAAGATGTAAATTTTCTGCTGCTAAGATATTACTTTAATATATTTAACAGAAGTGGAAGTCCCTGACTTTTACTGTTTTGTGCATCAGGGACATTTATACAAATACACGAGTCCTTAAAATGTAAAGGTTCATGAAAGCGGTAGATAAAAACAAAGGACAATGCTAATTTTAATATATTTCGCGCTTTAAACGATGAGAAAATCTACACACACACACACACACACACACACACACACACACACACACACACATATATATATATATATATATATATATATATATATATATATATATATATATATAATCAAACAGTAAACAATTCTTAATTATGGCAGTGAAAATTCCATCTGTATTGGGTTTCAAAGTCCATTATAAAGTGGGAAAATGCTCATGGTATTGTATGCCTACTCTATTTTATCAGTTGAACTTTCCAATGGTGCAGAAATAATTGAAATTATGAATACAGTCTTCTTACAAGAAACTAAGACCTGGCCATGGAAAAAAACTTGCTGTACAGAGATGTTCCTAGAGAGGTGTGCTGTGGTATCAGACAGATTAGTGATGATGCCTGGTTTGGTTTTGAATGTTACTCTACAAGATGTACAGACATCCTAAAAATTGCATGCATTGAGAAACTAACATATATACTGAATATAGTTAATACCTGAGCCATATATGGATATAAAGTCATTGATAAAGTAGGATTTTGCGAGTGGTGAGAAGGCCTATGTTATTTATATCAGCGAGAAGGCTGTTGTGTAAGAAGGTACAGTGGTACCTGCTTTTTAAGACCATCAGTAGTGCCAGCCAAAGTGGTCACATATAACAGGTGGTCCCAAATTAAATAAATGAGAATTCAGCGTCTTGAAAGAGCTGTATTAAAAACAAATGCACTTAAACTTTACTTCTAAATTGAATTTGTGCAAGGCTACGACCATTATCATATCAAGGTGACTTAATGTTGTCTTGGGCCTTATGTAGCTAGTCTTGTGGAACACATTTGTTCATATACTGATACTGTAGCTTTAACTGCAGTCTGTGTGTCCTCTTGTTGTACAGTGCTACCTGCTCCGAAGACCACCTCTCAGTGGAGACTGCGAGTACTGAAAAGGTGTTTCACACAATAACATCCTTAAAATGATGTCTTATGGTTGGTTATGTTAACACAATATAATCATTGACTGGCGTACCCTCTGAAGATAAAAGTCAAATGCTGCTGCCTGCCCATGAAAATCAAATGCTGCTCCTACCCGACCTTGAATATTTATACATATCCGGCCTATAATAATGTGACAATTATACATTCGCGGGTAGTGACAAAACATGCAGTGGCGGCAGCATTTTAGGCTTGGTGTGGTGGAATGCTGTAATAATATTGATCTGAAGTTACACAACCGTTTATTTAAGTGGCCGAGAAAATGCCATGGCCCCAGCAGATTTTTGTAAACCAGGCTGATACATGGAATGGGAAATCTAGGTAAAATACATTCTTTCTTTTGTGCCACAACTTGAGTAGTTAGGGCCCACTGACATCCATCGGTGCCCGAAACCAACTAAAATATGAGTAATCGTTCTTATTCTTAGTTTTATGTTTGTTTGTTCACACACACACACACACGCACGCACAATAAATAAATAAATATTTCACAGCACAGCCATTGGTTAAGCCTATGAGAACAGATTTATCATTGGGGTTTCATCTCACACATATTCATCCTTGTAAATCTAAATATAATTATGTACATGGAAATTTGAGAACAAATTTGCAGTAAAGGAAAAAGGTGTAGCCACCCAGAGTAACGTCTAACAAAGCACACATTGCTATATTTACATGATTATCTTTGGTCATCAATGACAGTCTAATCAAGTTGCAAATCTTAAAATTAAATGCATGTAGGTTGAAGTTAATTCAGAATATGATGGAATGGTCTTTGCTGGGTTGTGGTCGGGATAACACGGTAAAAAGTCTACAAGTACAGCCACTGACCTATTCAAGTTCAACTAGTTGTAATACATGCTGGTCGACAAGAACCTTTTTACAGCTCTGATAGTAAACATTTGTGCATAACACCATGTACATGTGGTTTGAGACGTTTTCAATGCAGCAGAATTCCACATACATGATAAATAGGTCGAGCAATTTTCCTGACCCATAAGGCCATAAATACTGCCAGTGAGCTGTTCAACCAATATAATGACATTATAAGTTCACTGCCTGTGCACACTCTACTGGCCAAACTATTTATAAACATTCAGACATTACATGTACAGTGGAACCCGTTATGTAAAACCACCCCTCATGCTACTGATACCCCCATATGTTCTTGTCTCTGCAAGTATGAGTAAGATGATACTTGGCCCAAAGAAAATTTAGCATACTTATGTACATGCAAATATCCATTTAAATAGTCATAATCATGAATTTGTGTAAGGCCAGTTCACAGGCTGGTGGATAGATAGATGCATCGAAATATGAGGACAATAGTTTGAATGGCGAAAGCCCATATTTGGTGCACTCAAGCTGTCTTGTACGTGATATTCACAGTGGCAATTTTGAACCTGCACAGCCATTCAGTTTATTTATTTCTACTGCATGGATTAAAATAATGAACAATAACTTCACCAGCGCCAATTGTGACCAAGTTGTGATGGGTCATATAATATATGGTACATCCTAAAAAGTTTCACAACTGTAGGTAAGTTTGAACACATACATGCAACACAAGTTTTTGGATATACAGTTGGACATATGAGCAAACACATCGACAGACAATGGCAAACCAATAGAAGTAAATTCGTTTCCCTAAATTGCATGCTTATTATATGCATGTACAGGATGCCAGCAGGTGAACCATGTAAGTGATATAGTGTACCCTGGTTAGGTATTCATGCTGTGTAGCCTATAACCAATATGGTCTTTTATAAAAGCCTGCTTAGTTAAATAGGCCTACCTGACAAATTACATATCTCAAGTTCACCACCAGTCCCCAATATGCTGCAAAGTCCTAGCATTTTCACAAACGCGTGCGTTTGCCTTTTATGTCATGATTTTAAGAAATTAGGCCTAGCTTTTGCAAATCTTATTATCTTTGTTTCAAATGCAGAAAAGGTTAATATTTTTGCTGTATCTGCCATAACAACAACAGTTCATGAAACCAAACCGAAAAACACATCACTTGATGAACATATTATCCAGCTTTACAGTTGATGCATCCAAACACCGATTAAAACAAGTTTGTTGCCTGGAAGACTGTATTTGTGCGGAATAGTGGTTGTGTTTACATTTTGCAGACTCAGTGATATTAGGGGTAGGGCCTTGGCTGACCTTGCATATGCCTGGAACTTCTCAAAGTACAAATACAAACTAAAACCGTTGCTTTTAATTTTTCAAGAAAATACTCTGCTTAACAGGTAACTGTGATGAAAGGTCAGACCCTTGTTGTCGGGCAACATAATGCTCAAGAATTCTGTCACACACTTTCACTGTGTTTATTATCCATATATTTGTACTAGCTCGTACTGATTTGCAGAAATGATTCTTTTTTCATCATAAAAACAATTGGTAAAAAAACTTAATATGTATGGAATAATACTCTAGAACACAACGATTTGCATGGCACTCACTCTACACGAACCACTCTTTTGCCTAAGGCATAGGAGATCAACTTGGCGATACCAGCCCTACAGCCGTAGCCTGAAATGCAGGCTAAGCACCAAGTGGATCTTCAAGATTGGACCCCTCAGTTGGAGTACTCAGAAACTAAAGCAGATAATTCAGTGAAGCCCGGATGGAAACCTACAGGTCAATGTCAGGGCATCCTGGAACCCTGAGCCAAGCTCCTGGGTCCAAGAGCTCTGGTTGGACATCCAGGTATCTTGGAGCCCAAGAGAAGGTACCCAAGTGTGTGGCGGTTCCTGCCTGTAGCGAGCCATCTGCTCCCTTGGAGCCCCAATGACTGTGCCGGCAGTACTGACTGCTTCTCCTCTGGGCCTGACCTTGCCTAAGCAGCTGACAATCCCTTTGCATCCAACATTTGTGCCAGGTACCCTGCCTTCCTTCTTTGAGAGGCAAGCAAAACTCTAGCTATGCAAGAAGCAGCAGTTGTGGATTGATACTCAGTTTTCTTCTGCTCCTGCTGACACTCTCATCATGTCAGAGTCAGACATTTTAGATGAGCAGTTTGCTGCCTCCATTCTGAAGCAGCTCTTGCTCAGCGTGCAGGCTACAGAGTTTTTGCAACTCCAGCAGGTGCCTTCCAGCCAGCTGACCTCTGAGTTGGTAGCAGTTGTGGATCCCAAGCCAAGCCTGAGGTCCTGCTCTCTCATCCTTAATGGGAGGAGCTGTTGCTGGCTGCAGATGTGGCAGTGATGGCATCTGCAGAACTTATCCCTCCCCTATCACAAGGCAGAGTGACAGACCTGCTTCTGTCACATGCGGCTGCACCATCTGCCTCAAATAAACTGCTGTTTGATGAAGCTTTGAGGCCTCTGACTCTGATGCTTGGTGACAAGTATTTGGATATGGACACTGCAGACAAGGATTTGTTGTTTTCATATTCATCTGTTAGCAGGCCCATGATAAAGGCTTGCAGCTGGCTCTCATGCTGTCATTGCCCTGCTTGGTAGAGCCCTGTGGACCTGTTCCCCCACCCACCCATAGACACTACCCTGGCTCTGACCAAGACCTCAACATCTCAAACTCTTATCCTGAGCTCCATGGGGGAAAAGGTGTCGCTGAGCTAGAAGACAGAAAAGGGACTGTAGCGATGTGCTGCCAGGACTAACTGGGAAGACACACGACATAAGATGCCCACTTCCCTTCTCTCTCTCTTTGTCACTGAGTTCTATAACCAGTTGATGGCTAAGACTGGGGAACCTGGGTTCCCAGGGAGTCACCAGACTCCAGCTGTCTATGACAAAGGCCAGTTCTCCCCTAGCCGGATGTTCAAGGGAAATGGTGCTCCTGACTGGAGCAAATGTATTCCTCCCAGCTACTTCCAGGACACTTGGATTGGAAGAAGTATGATACTAAGGTGCCAAAGTCCATTATGAATCCTTGGACGCCGTCAAGAGAGCAGGATAGCAGAGGCGACGTCTCTCTGTTGGTACTGAGGTCACTCCTTAGACAACCTCCAGTGCTTGGCCCAGAAATCAGAGGGGGTCTGGGACCAGCCTGGTCAGGCCCCATTGCAAAAGACATCATTGTCATGGGTGATCGACCACCAGGAAAGGAGGGCCTGCAATTTAGAGATGAACTTGCATTTTTTTGCAGGGACACTTACCTCCTCGGTCATAAGTGGCTTGACCCAATCTATTGCTGAGTGGACACAGGGCCCCTCTTCAACATACTGTTTGGAGGAGAGATGACAGTGTCCTTGGTCAAGTGCAGGATCTTCTGGCCTGCTTCCCCAAGTGCACCAGGATGACAGTTTTTAATTACCTGGTTTGGTTGCTTTCTTCCTTGGCCACTGCTGCCCTGAAATATGCCACCCAAACTGATCCTCCCCCCCCCCCCAAGCGAAAGTGATTCCCCCATCATCACAACTGCCAAGGAAGAGCAGGAAGCAATTTGGGAAAGGCAAGAAGGTTGGAAATCCCAAGAAGTTGGAAAAGCACCAGGGCTCCTGACTCTTTCCGCACCTCCCCTGGTAGCCTTTCTGATTTTCACTCATAATAGGAGTCTATTACAGACCATTCTTACATCTTAAATACCAAGAGACATGGCTATCCAGTACCTTTCAGCAGAGACTTCTGCTATGCAGCAGTGTTCCCAGAGGTGGTGTTGAAGCTTTTCTGACTCACAAGGTTTGCTTCACCTGGCAGTGGCAAACCCTGTTAGGGTTGTTGTCCTTGATGGACTCTCAGGTTTCCGTGGGTCATCTTCACGCTCATCCCTTCCAGCACTCTCTGTGAGACTGAAGGTGGAACCACCAGGGTTGCCAAGCACCAGTGCCAGTACTCCCATAGGACCACCAGCATCTCATTTGGTGGACCAAATGCGAGACTATCATATCAGAAGATATGTCCAGACCATTTCAGGTGCAACCCATCATGTACACAGATTCATTTTGTTCCAGGCATGGAGCCTATGTGGACAGCCAGATGACATTGGGCCTTTGGCCTATGCAGTCTGTGTCCCATCACATAAACTGGTTGGAACTGGAAGTAATATGCATAGCACTCCTCCACTTCCAGGACATAGTGGCTTACAGACACATTGTTGTCATTTTCAACAACAGACCCTCGTTGCTAACCTCAAGCAGAATGGCGGGTTGTGCTCCCTAAAGATGATAGAGTTGGCTGCATGCATCACTAGATGGTGCTCTGAACATGATGTCCACAAGCATGCATGGCATATCCAAGGACTACAAAATGTCCTGGCCGACCAACTCTCAAGAAGAGGTCAATCAGTAGAGATGGAGTGGTCACCCCACCCACAAGTCATACAGGCCATGTGGGCCAGGTGGGTTGCCCCACACATGGATTTGTTGGCAACAAGCCCAAATGTTAAACTTCTGGTTTACATGTCACCTGTCCCAGATCCCTATACCCTAGCAGTGGATGCTGTAGTCATGGACTGGAGCAACCTCGGGGCTTAAGCCTTTCTGCCTACTCAGATACTCCCAAGGGTCCTGTGAAAGGTTTTGGTGCTGTTACTGCAACCTGATCATGGTCGCCCCCAGGTGACTTAGGACAGATTGGTCCCTGGACCTAAAGGTGACCTTTTGAATGCTAAGAAGAACCTGTCCAGTGGACTTCAAGCACTGGACATGGAAAGCTTGTTTTCTATGACACTTTCTTCTGGGGCTAGAAAAAGCGGGATACCGACTCTCGTGGATGGTCATCTTGAATAGGCAACCTTTTGAATACTTACAGGAAACCTTTCAGTGGACTATAAGTACTGGACATGGAAAGTTTGTTTCCTATGACACTTTCTTCTGGGGTTAGAAGATGCGGAATATAGACTCTCATGGATGGCCAACTCCAATGGTCACCTAACCACTCCAAGGTGACCTTGAGATTTCATGTGGACTTCTTTGCAAAGAACCAAGTGGCTCAAGAACCATTTATGGCCTTTAGGGGTTTCACAAGTTGTGATATGCATATGGCTCTACCCACTGAGGAAATAGCCTGTGCCTGGGAAGAGTGTAACACTGGTACCTCTCACACATGGGCTGTGCCAGGGGTTAGAGGTCCAACCTCTTTCTGCCCCTGGGTAACTCCTGAAAGGAACAGGTCTGCCAAAACACTATCTCGTTGTGGGTTAAGCAGCCCATCCAATGTAGCCTTCTGGCATGCCCTAAAAACACTGCTGTTGTCGGTATCCTCTGGGATTGCCACGGGTGATTGTCTCCAATTTCGCCAAGCACTACCTGTTCAACTTGATCCTGCTTGAGGAGGGCATTCACACATCTGCTAATGTAGAAGGCTCCTTTGCATGGGCTCCTGATACGTACTAGACATGTCGAGTCTTAAAAATGTGCAAGTTGCCAAATAATCTTCCTCAGTTGAAATTTGTAGCATTCCATGAAGACTTGTATTTTATTTGATGTGATTGACAATTAAGCAATACACTTAATGGAACTGGAGGTGATATGCTTAGTGCTCCTCCACTTCAAGGATATAGTGGGTTACAGACAAATTCGTGTTATTTTCAGACACTTTCCTGTTATTTTACACTTCGCAACACTTCCATGTCATCAACATCATAAATCTGATAGATAATTTTTCTAAATTCTGCTTGTACCTTCCTGTGAATGCTTTCTTCTAATATATACATATATTAATATTGAAATGGAAATTTGTTTTTTACTAAAGCAAGTTCAATGTGTTTTTGTTTTTCAAAAAGAGGTCAATAATCAGAAAAAATAAAGGGCTCTTCAACGGAATACTCTCATAATATGTTTCCAAGACTCAAATACTAGTACGCATATCTCTGATAGGGGCTTCATCTATCCAGGTAATATTTAACTGGAGAACCCACATGGAGAAAAAAAATAAAACTAGAACATAGAACTGAAATACATTATTGAAACTATGCATATGGGAATTTACCTGCAAATGCAATCTCTGTAAAATAAAACGGAGACTCACATATCTTAAAAAAAAAAAAAAAAAAAAAAACGTGTAAAATGTAAAGTTTATGTTTTACTTATGACACATGCTCTCTGATTAAAAATCTATTGTAGGCTGACTGAAGTAATTTGCTCCAAAACACCTGCCCCAACTCCCAAAACATGCAAATTCTGTGTGTGGCTACAAAGACACATTTGGATATTCCTTAAATGGGCCTATTCCAGTAAAATAGATTACCAGTTAGATTGTATAATTTTAACGAAAGGAAAAAAAACATCAAATTATTTGTTATACATGAAAGCTGATTCTTTAGCTTATTTGTCATGACATGAAAACACTCTTTGTACCATTCCTGTAAAATATGAAACACTGCCACGTATTGACTTCCTGAATGTAAACAAATTCAAAGTATAAACGGTATCAATTCAGAAAGCTGTAACTTTGATTTACTTGTCTACATTTGCATTATACTTGTGGATCACAATTTCTTTTTGAATATACAAAATACAATGCCATATCAATATTTGTACACAGTAGTTCTGTCACATTCATTAAGCCACACAAGAATATGATTGTTTCTAATAAAAAAGTTTCGAACAAAAATGCTTGATGTGCTTCCCATTGTTACTTCCTCTCATCAAAACTTGATGAGAAGCAGACAGTCGACTAATAAATGCTATATTTAATCTTTGACAATGTATAAGAACACAGAAAAGAAATATAAAAGCACAAAATAATATCGACATGATAAACTTCGGTTTCCTTTTGTCTGGTGGAAACATGGTAGCTTACAAAAAAACATTTTGGGCATTTTGCCAGTAGGTGAGCTATTCAGATGAGAAAAAAACAACAACAACAAAAAGGCAAAAAAAAAAAAAAAAACAAACAAACAAACAAAAAACAAAACCAAACAAACAAAAACAAACAAACAAACAAATAAAATTTATTAAAAGCCAAACAAAAACAAAAACAAGCAAAGAAATTGAAGTGCAAGTTCTGGCGCTGGAAAATCTATAGTGTCCTCTGGTAAGCACTTAATACACATGTCTGTATGCGTTTCATGAAAATTGGCAACCACGCTTGTATCTTTTGCTTTATTCACTTATGATGAAACAGCTGACAGTCCTTGTATAATCTCCAAGTTACAGCAACACTTTAGAACGTTCATGTGTATGCTTACAACTGGTTACCATGCGTAACACTTTTTTGGATAAACTACAAGATAGTCTCGATCTTGCTAAATCTACTAACATTCAGAACATTATAATAACGCGAGATGTAAACTCACATTTTTCGACACCCTCTGGAATAAAAGTAAACATTTTTTGGTCCAACAAATATTTTAGTACCCCATATTCAAGAACAAACACGCATTACGAGTGAAACATCTTCATGCTTGGACGAAATTATTTCAAATATTCCAAATTATATTAAAGAAGGTGCAATTTACCCACCAATATCTAATTGTGATCATTGTGTAGTGTCAACAAAGCTGTAATTTAAACGTAAGAAAGATCTTTCAGACACTCGACTTATCTGGCAATACGACAAAGCAGATTTTTATTTCTTCCGACACTATTTAAGTTCAATTAACTGGGACGATGTTTTTATATCAGACGATATTAATGAGTGTTCTTCTAGATGGACAAATACTTTCATTCGTGCTATTAAACACTCATACCAAACAAAAATATCACTTTACGTCCCAATGACCTTCCATGGTATAAGTCTTCCTTAAGGTGTTTCAAACGTAAATTCATAAGAGCACATAAAAAGGCTAAAAGCAAAAAAATGTCCCTTTTAAGCTGTACAAGTAAACTAATGGAAAAAGTTATATTTAGACATGTATTAAATTCTTTCGCGATCCCCCGGTAACTTCTTTAAATAATTCCTGGTTTATGCCAGGTTACTCCACTGTTAACCAACTTCTTTCACTTTGGCAGCAGATTAGATTTGGCATGAGGGACTGCTTTACACTTAGAAAAAAAATGGTATCAACGGAAATTTACTCAGCTGGTTTAAATATTATTTGCACAATCGTCAACAGAGCGTAGTGTTGAATGGGTTCTCTTCCAGTGCGGGGACAATTACTGCCGGAGGACCCCAGGGCTCTGTACTTGGCCCTCTTATGTTCTTGATATTCATTAATGACATAGGAGACATTGTGAACTTCAATATTTAATTGTTCGTTGATGATACATGCCTTTATGTCTCGGTGGATGACCCTGTTCATGCCGCTACTACTTTGAATTCTGATCTCTCTTTAATAGAAAACTGGTCCAATGATTGGCTCGTATCTTTTAATGCAAAAAAACGGATTCAATGTTAATAATACGTAAGCAACAGTTAACCATCCTCCCTTCGTTTTCAAGGCCACCAGCGAATTGACGTACAGCAGCACATCCCTTTTCATAAATTGTATGGTCCTGTATGTGCATGAATGATGCAACTGTTCAAGCCACTTTACTGAAATAGGCCTATAATTTCAAACAAAACTTTTTGCATTCTGTCATGTGAAAACTAAGTAAGGTTTTTTATCCCCCTATGGACCTTTGCACTTACGTTTTGGTCTCTTTTGGGTAAATACGAACTATGAATTTATATGTTTCAGCTATACATACCAAGGAACATTGCCTTTGGTCGGAATTGACTTGGATTTGTTTAGTTAGGACTACGGTTTGGATATGGTAATGACACTGTCTAATTTAGGTATCGTGATAAAATCAGATCTGAAAAGGACTACACATATTAATAATGTTATACTTAAAGCAACAAAACAGCTGAATAGAATGAAATCAATACAGTATCGATTAGGTCGTGAAACATTAGAAACAGTTTATATGTCCTTCATTCGGCCTATCATGGAATATGGCAGCATGGTCGAGGACGGCTGTGCACAGGTGGATGAGCATCAATTGGAGAATATTCAGCTCGCTGCAGCGCGAATAGTGACGGGAGCAATGCGAACTACCACAAATGTTAAACTTTATGAAGAGACTGACTGGGAAACTCTGGCTAAGAGGAGGGAACGGAAAAAAATAATTTTTATGTATAAAATAGGAAATAATCTATCCCCTAATCATTTGCAAAACCTGATTCCAAATATTCCTATGCCTGAAACACCCCATTTCAGAGCTACAACATATATTTTTGACAAATCCTTCTTTCTATCAGCAACACGTTTATGGAATTTAATGCCACCTTGATATTCGCAACTCCCTATCACTTTCGCAGTTTAAATTTAATCTTATAAGTAAACCTTGTACCTTGGTAAAACATCCACCATTGTTAAATTTAGGCAAGAGATATCATGCAATCATTCATGCTCGATTACGTATGGGCCGCAGTCGGCTGAACGGACATCTTTATAAAATTGGTATCAAGGATTCTCCTTTGTGTTCATGTGGTCAGGGAGTAGAATACACTTGGCACTTTATCTTCTCTTGCTCATTATTCGTTACCTATCGAAATCGTATACATACAATTATTATAAACCTTGCGCCTTTCGATATAAATACTGTCTTATATGGTTCCGAACATTGCAACTTAGAAAGTAATAAATTAATATTTCTGGCTGTCCAAAATTATGTTAGAAAAACTGTTAGATTTTGCCTTCGGGATTTATAACTTGTTCTGTCAACTGGCTTACTTGTTCCTGGGATAATATTTGCCCCTCTATCTGTCTTGTTCTGTGCTTTGTTTCATTCTTGACTTTCTTATTGCTAATAAAATATGTTTAAACCAACTCAAACAGGTTGTTTGAATGCGTTGTCTGCCTGTGAGAGAAGGACAACAAACAGGCGCCCACACGCAAAGTGACGGGTAATGATGATGATGATGATGATGATGATGATGATGATGATGATGATGATGATGACGCTGACGACGATGACAACGACGACAACGACAATGATGATGATGATGATGTTTCTGAGATCAACTGCTTGTGTGTTGCGGTCCTGTTTTCACAGGAGATCTGAAAAAAACAAGAAAAGGTAAAAAATCAAAATGGTACTTGCCCTCAGTTCCCATCCCACATGTTCCTGCCTGCAAGTCTCAGGCATTTCCCTTGTCATGTTTGAACAGTCCACAAACAAACATTCAAGGGAGCCAATAAAAGAGCCACCACCCTTCCCTCCATTCCCCCACTCCCATATTCTACCACATTGTGTTCCCTCCTATTTCCTCACATGCTTTCCGAGCTCTTATAATTTTGCTGCTTGTTCTTCCATTTTCTGGAAATATTGTCTCTCTTAACATTATAGGTTTCACACCAAAAACACCAGTGATATATAGTTTCGTCAATCCCTGTGTACAGTGGGACCTCGTTAATCTGAACACATTTGTACTCCAGGGAACTGTTCAGATTCATGATGAAACTGGATTACTGAATTACTACTACTTGAAATGAACAATTCTGTTCCAGGAAAGGTGTTCATATTAATGAGACATACGGATTAATCAGGTCCATAATAATGAGGTTCCACTGTACATAGTTTACATTAACCGTGGCTTCCTGTTGTCCATTTTTGTTGTCTTGTTTCAAGGTCCATTACCCCCGCCCTACATTGAAATATTAGTTTAAACACTTTATTACCATCCAAGCATGTACTTTTCATTGTTTTGTCTGTTACTCTATAAGCCTCCAATATATTTTTTCTCTAACTCCCATTTTCTAATTATCTGCCCATCCTTGTATTACTGTTTTCGAAACAAATGCTTTCCAGTCTTCAATCTTGTAAGGTCCTTTCAAGTAAACATTTTTTCTGTTATATTATTTATGCTCTGACTCATTCTGTTTCCTCCTTAACAGACTCCAAGAAGACTTCCGTGCACCTTCTGTCATTGCCTACCTCTTGCAAGTAGCCCAAGTAGTTTCATTTCGATTTTGCTGTTCTGTCCTTGATGCTTAACCAGCCCAATCGCCCCCCCCCCCCCGGACTACTTCATTTGCAGTACATGGAGGTGCCCCAAGAATCCATTTACCTGTTTCATTTTGAACTTGTTCCATCCCCCTCCAGCGTTGCTTCAAATTACATGCAGGCCATAGAGGATACCTGGTATTGCTACCCTTTCCCATAATATCCTCACTGCTAAGGCCCTGTTGAAATTATTGATTTCTGTAGCTCTTCTGATCCCCTTTGTCCGGTTCACTTTCTGTTTAATTTTCTCAATATAATATCTGAACATACATTTGCCGTTTGCTTTAATCCTTAGCCCAAAATATTTATAATCATCGACTTCCCAATTTCTATCAACTTCTCCTCCCCTTCTGGAATTCGAAATTTGCCAATGGTCCATTTCTTATTGGACCAGTTGACACCCATGGCATTTCCTTGGAATATAAGTAATTGTTCACATGTTCATTCTTTCGGTACTTGCTTTTTATTGATTACTCAATAAGAATTTATGAGCTCTCTTCAATTTCTTTTGGTCCCTTTTTAATGAATTCACTTACGGCATCGTTTGTGCCCGAGGCATTACCTGAACGCATATGCCCTATTGCCATCTTTCCTTCAATGTTATTATTCTATGGCACAGTTCATGATCCCACTAATCCTGTCTAAATTCTGTCTGACTCTGTGACACGGTATTCTGACCCCAGTATGTATCATTACCTTTATTCCAATGGTCTTAAGGTGGTTTTTGAATTTCTTTGTTATCGGTTCTCTTCTCTTCATGTGTAATGTCTTGTGATTTCTTCCTTTTACTCTAATTTTCTTGCCTCCAAAAGTTAGTTGAAACTTCCCCTCCACTCACTCCCCATTATTTTCCGTGTCATTTGCTCATCCTTTTCTGTCCTCCTTTCTGCTTCCATGTCTGTTGCATTTTCCGTACATTTCAAATAGAGCTTTTTTGCTCTTTCTGTTGCACCCTCCAAAAGTCTTTTTTGCTTTGCCAGTCTCCATTTTTTATTTGTCGCTTTCTATTGCTTTATCGCACACTTTTGGTCTATTCTATACCCCAGTCTCTCAATAAGAACCGTCTTGTTGCCTATCTTTTCCTGTGCTACTTTAAGGATTCTTTGGGTCAAGTCATCATTCATTTGTTGCACCCTGTCCTCTCCTGCCCATTTTTCCATTCTTTAAGTTCAAGTTTGAGTCTTTCTCGTAAGCCTTCCCAATATGATGTTTATGTACCACGTCCATTCATACACCCCTCTGTCATGTTTTTGGAATTGCATGCACAACATTAATGTCATCTATTTGTGATTACTCTCTAGATCCAGTTTATCTTCGTCATGTATTTCTTGTTCCTGAGTCATGCTAAATATATCATTGTCTACCAGAATATAATTTAATATTGTCTCTCTTTGTCCGGATGGCCATGTGTCAGTAAACACATAGAAATATGTTTATATATTTTAATGTTGTAGCTGAGATTGTTTTACCATGAGCTTGATCGAACTTTCAATACTGGAACATACAGGCCTTCTATTTTCTCATCCTTTTGAATATAGTGACAAAATGTAAGGAATACTTACTCAGCTGATGTGAGTAATATTTTTGTAACGAATTTTAGGCCTATTGTGCTGTTTTTTCTAGTGAGAATGGAACATGGAAGAACTTAACCATGTCTCATAATAAATATAATATTAGCATCAAATTTAGTTATCCTGTGTTCACGTGGAAACTTTTTTTGGTGTTTAAATTCAAATTTTGACATGTTACGCAATTCTAATGTAAATATAGTAGTCTGACTTAAAATTCTTAATTGTCCTGTCATTGTTTGGATGATGTCTGTGAACTATGGTCAAGTAATTACCTTTTATAAGTGTACATTAACATTAAGGGCTAAATATGTTTTAGGCCTACTTTAAATGAATGTCAGTGTTTTCAAAAGTGGGAGGATTGGGATCCCGTAAAACTGGTTTAACCCACTGCCTATACGTTGGTAACCTGTTCCAAGTCAGGTAGAAGATACTCTCATTCGTTTAAATATCATTACTGTCGGTCATGGATTCTTCTGACGACGAACACTAGCATGTCTTACTATTTCGTAAATGATCCTGGATCTGACAAGGTTAAACTGGTATTCGGTTTGGTCTCATCACTATCATTGAAAACTGTTATCCACTTCTCTTTTCATGGAACCCTTATAAATTTTGCTAACAATTTGAACATTCAGGCATTTTCTGCACATATTACAGTGCAGTAAGTGCTCCAAGTGTAGTGAAACTGATGTTGTTTTTTATAATTGTCTGATGAATATAGTTTGTTATTGTGAAAGTCATGTCAGGTTGGCTCAAAGTGTTCAATGTACTCTTTCTCTGTCTCTCTCTTGTATAAATAATTAGCATCTAAATCAACTGACTGACAAGTTGAACTACGTCTGATTTTGCATGAAAAAATTTAAAACTGTTACAGGAAAACAGTTATACTTACAGTTACCTTTAGGAATTTCAAATGATCCCCCCCTCTCTCTCTCTCTCTCTCTCTCTCTCTCTCTCTCTCTCTCTCTCTCTCTCTCTCTCTCTCTCCATAAAACCGAATTCTTTCTCTGATAAAGGTAGTAGAATTTTACAATAATTAGGACTTTCACAATTTGACCTTTTGAACTTTATAGAACCACGAGTTAGATGTACATTATGCTTGGCTGACTTACAGATGACTTACAATGGCATACTACATTTTTGGAATTCTAAATTATTACCCTTATAATTGACTTAATAGATGATTTGTGGGATTATATGCTTTCTTGAACATTTAAATGTCCTTTCAAAAATACTTCTGGAAACCAACTTGAAATGTGACTGCTATCCTTACAAATTTTGACTATTGTAATGCATTTTTGACTACGTTTTAATGATTTGAGGCCTAATGTCACTTGCTTCTGGCTGATGTTTAACATTTGAACCAATGTACTTACTATATTTGGAAATTCAAACACTTTTCTTTTTGAAATACTCTTAGTTTATCTCCTTTAAAACAACATCATGTCTTTAACTACATGCCTAAAACACATCGAATTATATAATCATGTTGTTTAGATTCTTATTGATGGTCATTTTAGGCCTAGAGGGCTTTTCTGATGGATTGATGTTGGTGTTGGTGTCGCTTTGTGGACTTATATGGATGATGATCATTGTTGAGATGGTGGTTGCAAGTAGTACCTTTTTAAATACTGAATTTTATTGACATTTTCAACAAGTTAAGAACCTCCACTTACAAATTCTCTGATGTGCTGCAAATTTTGGTCCCTTTTCATAAATTGTATGGTCCTGTATATGCATAAATGATGCCACTGTTCAAGCCAATTTACTGAAATAGGCCTATAATTGCAAACAAAACTTTTTGCATTCTGTCATGTGAACATTAGATAAAGTTTTTTTCCCCCTATGGACCTTTGCACTTACGTTTTGGTCTCTTTTGAGTAAATACGAACAATAAATTTATATGTTTCAGCTATACATACCAAGGAACATTGCCTTTGGTCGGAATTGACTTGGATTTGTTTAGTTAGGACTACGGTTTGGATATGGTAATGACACTGTCTAATAATGTCTACTTCCCCTTACATTCAATGCATCTACTGGTTGTCAGTATCCCGTATTCCCTGGTAAAATTGAGCAGTCTTGTTCAATATCTGTTTATTTTCTTGTCCCCTCCTTGAATCCCTTTCAATCCATTTTCGATGTGTCCAGTAAAGTCCTCCACAGTGAGAATCTTGTATCCTTGTTGCATGTCACCTGTCATCATTCTAACCCTGTCATAATTTAAGCATTCCACTTTTTCGGTCCTTCCTGTCCGATATACATCAATGCCTACTGCTATTTTATTCTCACTCATTTCAATACCAATTCACTGAATTTCATTTTCATTTCATCATCTCATTGTTTTGTCTAATTTCATGTCATTTTATCCTTTTCTTAACCAAGACACCAGCTCCACCTCCCTTTTTCTGTACATACCCTCTGCCCTTATTAATCATGTCAAAACCTTCTGGGCTTTCAACGATCTCAATTTCCTCATGTCAAATATGTGTTTTGCTAATGCAACAATGACCAAATTTTCATTCTCCAAAACCTCTCCAATATCTGCTATAGTACCTTTATACCCCCGAACAACTTACATAGCCAAATTTCAACCTATTCTTTACATTTCCACTTCTCTTTTGTTTATTTTTTATTCTTGACTATGTTTTGTGTGTGTGTGTGTGTGTATGTGTTTATTTTATTTTATTTTTCTTTCATTTATTAAATTTTGTATTTTTTGTGGGTTTATTTTTTATTATTTTTTTTATTATTGTTTTGTGTGTGTGTGTGTGTGTGTGTGTGTTTCTGCTTACTATTCTTTGTCTTGCTAGGGTAATCCCTGGCAGTTGCTGAGATATTTAGCTGAGCTACTGTCACACCAACTCACCATGCACATGTCCTTGCCCATTTCCCCACAGCTGACTTGGGTGCAGCCCATCCCTGATGTGCATCTCCTTCCTACCAGCAAAATCCTTCCATACATCCTTAAATGCAAACCCTCTCTGCCTGCACATCCTGCTAAGCAACCTGTTGAATGCACAGATCCAACAAGCCTCCCATCCACTCTTGCAAAGCCTAGGTAAGATCCTCATTTTAGTGGCTCACACTCCAAGCCATGCACATGTCCTTGCCCATTTCCCCACAGCTGACTTGGGTGCAGCCCATCCCTGATGTGCATCTCCTTCCTACCAGCAAAATCCTTCCATACATCCTTAAATGCAAACCCTCTCTGCCTGCACATCCTGCTAAGCAACCTGTTGAATGCACAGATCCAACAAGCCTCCCATCCACTCTTGCAAAGCCTAGGTAAGATCCTCATTTTAGTGGCTCACACTCCAAGCCTCCAAACTTACACAGAAACCCCCCCCCCTTACCCCCCCCCCCCCCAACACTCAGTTCCCAACCCACCCACATCCACCCTGTTCCCCAAGTCATTTATGCCGACCAGCACCATGACCATATGACACCTCCCACTGGATGTTACTATTCCCTCCACCTGTTCGTCCACATGCATGATCTTACCCTGTTTGCCCTATCCTCCCTCACAGAATACCATGTCCACCCTTCTAGCAATACTACTTCCCACTACCACTGCTTCTGTAGCCCACTCCCCTCCCTCCTCTTGTCCACTGCTACCTTCCTGCCTTCTTACATCCTCCTTACTACACTCTCTACTACTACCTCCTAATCACTTCCCCATCTCCTTTCTCCCTCCCAACTACTTTCCACGACTACTGCTACCTCCTCCCTCTTCCCCGTACCTTTGTCTGCACATCATCCGCTACTCGCTGTCCCTCTACCCTCCCAGCACCCTCTTTCTTCCTATCTTCATGGCAGCCAACTGGACCCCCTAGGTCTCAGACCTCCTACATCTGCCACACCTGTACTCAAAGCTATTCTGCCTTGCCTTATGCAGGGTGCAGGTCATCCATTTGGTGCTACGCGTCCCACATACAACACTGTTGGTACTGCATGAAGCTATCCCATCCTACCTGCTTGGTTCCTGGGGACGAGGAGTCCACCTTATGACCTCGATCTCCCTCTGAACCGTCCGTACTCCCCTGCCCTCACCCTCCACCCTTCTATGTGCCCCCTCCCCAAAAAGCCTCCACTCCCACTCTTCTGACCTTCCCCCTCCAAACTAACCCTTTTCAAGGCCTGCACCCTTTCTGACAACCCACGACCAGACATCCTAATTTATTTTCAAGTTTGATGTTTACAAAATAATTTTCCCGCGATTCCAAAACTGCAGCTTTGACCTACCTTTTCTGATCACACAACAAATCTCTAAATTCTTCTAAATTGCTGCTTGCATAAACTAAAAACTTTCCCTGTCGTGCCTTTATATATCAACTACAACAAATATTTCACAACAAATTGAAAAATCTTTGATATTGCCTACTTATACTGTATAAATACACCTACTTATTCTTTGCACGTCTTCTCCCGCTTAAGTGTCGTCTAGTCCTTGACCTTGCGGCTACAAACACACATGTATACATGTACGCTCACTGTGCGGATGTTTTCGAGACCCTAGTTTGCTTTTTTTGACATTGTAAATGATTTTATCCCCCCGTGAATATTTTTAATGGGTTCAGGCATTATATATTAGACAGTGTCATTACCAAATCCAAACCGTGGTCCTATGTGATTTTATCCCAGCACTGTTGCCATGGTTTCTATCTACCTATTGTCAAGTACCATTTTGATTTTTTGTTCTTTCAGGGTTCCTTGTCATCAGCAAAATTTGCAAAATTGAAAATACTCGAAAATTAAGTGAACTTCCTTTAATCTATTCATATCGGATGCAAATATTCTTGAACGAGAAACCTGTTCTTGCTTTGTGGATAATGTTTGCTTGTAATAATATACGCTGCAGGTGAGGCAGCATTTCACGGCAATAATACAATGCAGTAAACTCTATCATGATGAAAACGCTACTTCAGAGGCAGGATAGCTCAATACCCTCAGTAGATGACTGGCCAGGTCGGGTGCAATGGGGGGTCCAGGTTAAGCTTTTATGTGTTCCTTGGCATGCACATTATGCTTATTATGCTGATAAGGACAGCAGGGTGTCTACTTTACCCATGGTAGACAAAGCAAATTATGAACAGCCACTGTTATCTGGTACTGGGCCACTAATTAAATGCCTCTCCACTTAATTGTTTATCAGTGATAAAGCTGGACTGCATGCTGTGCCTGACATACAGCTGCTTTTTCCAAATTCTAAAGTAAAGTTACCAGCATGATTACATCCCCATGCGTAAATAGGTTCTTTCAGCGGAAAATGCAAACGTTGTTAACACCAAGACCAAAATAACGATGTTTTTTCCGTGATGTCAAATGTGTTTAGACGGCTGCACTAAAAAGTGAATTAAATATTTACTCTAAAAACAGTTTAGCACCATAATGACCCCACACGTACGTAAATACTCAGATTAGTGACTGCCAAACGTTCATTCCGCAATTTGATGTCAACTGGAACAAACATCCCGTGTATTATCGTAGAAAACGTAAGAGCAGCATCCTCTTAATGGATTTACTGCCATTCTCATACCTCTCTGTGTTTAAGTCTACTTTGCTGAGGAAGTTGGAAGAGTTGCAACCGCAATTACCGCTTACAAATATTTGTTCTACGTTATTGGGAAACGTGGGCGCCTATAACGTTGCACCCTACTTTCTCCGAAGACACAATCAACTCCAAACGAAACTGTTTACCAGCATGGCAAACAATCGAGAGTGCTTTATGTATTTTTAACTCAAAAACAAAACAAATTAACGGAACATTATCATGTCCACAAAAACCCTCGAAATTTCTAGAATTTTTTTTCTAAAAAATTGGACTTTTAAAAGTCGAAATATTGAGAAAAAGTTCTTTTTTTTTTAAAGTACAAATTTTGAGATTTAAAGGTCAAACTTAGGAGAAAAAGCCAAAATTTTGAGAGAAAAAAAGGCGAAATTTCGAGTTTTATTTATTTTATTTTATATATTGTTTTTCTGAACATTATAGGCTTTCGTTAATTTGTTTTGTTTTGGGGTAAAATTGCAGATATGCATTGTTTGCCATGACGATAAACAGTTTCATTTGCTGCTGTTTGGGTCTTTGGAGAAATTCGAAATTATAAGGTCGAAATTTCGAGAAAAAGCCCAAAATTTACCAGATTTATCTTGCGATAAACAAACTTTTTCGAGTATTAAAAGGAGAAATTTCAAGATTTAAAAGTCAAAATATCGCGAAAAAAGATTCGATATTTCGTGTTTAATTTTTATTTGTGTGTGTGTGTGTGTGGTCCTTATACGCTTCCGTACTACGAAAACAAAACATAAAAAAACAGAACAAAAAAGCAATAAAAAACAAAAACAAAACAAAAAACAAAAGAAAAAAAAACAAAACAAAGCAAAACAAAACAAAACAAAAAAAAAACAATAAAAAAAAAAAACAGGGAAGAAACACCACCACCACTACCTCCACGCACCTACCACCACACACATTTAATGTTGTTCATCTTGCTACACCCACACACACGTGTGGCATATCTATGGTGTTAACGTCAAAATGGTTGGTGGTATTTAGTCCTATCAAGTATGTATCACCGTAAGTTGATCCACAGCAGTTGAAGTTGAAGGAAACCACAGAATCAAACAAATATATGTCTATTCATAACAGACTTCCTAATTCATTCATGATGAGTAAAAATATGTTGTATAAATGTGATTTTTGGTGGATAATTCATGGTAACATCCCTAGGCGTACCACTCGGTCAATTGTAATGTCAAGTTTTAGTTCCATTTCAAGAGTGTTGCTTTAGCATTCTCAGGGAAACATTTGTCATCTTTGAGTTTTGGTTAAACAAAGAAATAAAACAGAAGCATTCAGAACATTACAAGACCAAAACAAAGTTCTTCCAAAATACCATGTCATGTTAATCATTAGAAACGCGTTACCAACACTTTAATTAGGTGTGAATAGAAACAACTACCTTTATTCGCTGTATTTACCAGGAAAATTGTGCTCATCTACCATGTATTATGTTGTTTTTTTTTTACCGATTCTCAACATTGAACAATGACGCATTGATTTTTTAACCACTGGCTTTTTGTAAACATACCTTACTTGAAATAAATAGTCTGGCAAGGAGTAAGGAATAAAATCTCATAGGTAAAACGGACTCTATTTTGCAAGTAGATCTTCAATATTCTTCAACATTTTATGCGCATATCGTGCTGGCAGCTCAAAAGTTTTGAAAACGCATTTGATGCTCTGGCAGTGTTTATGCCTTAGGAAATGGATTCGCCTTGCAAACATAGTCACTGTTAATGATTAAATATCAAATTTGTCACCTACAAATAATTTCAAAATATTTTCATTTTTGTTTGTTTGTGTTTTTAGCATGACGTTGCCATAAAATTGTATTCAATGCAAATAATTATTTGACATGCCTCATCATATTCATTTTTTGAGCTGGTGGAAGAAGCTAATATCAAAAGAGACACTTTAAGCTCAGCTGAGTTGTCATTCATGCACAATTACATTTTCTATTTCCTGTCGAACAAAAGTTCCGATGGATACTCTTTAAAGGTGACCGTATGTACATTGACAACAGTTATGCCATGAATATTTAACAAATTACACACCAGTGATTTTCAATCTTTGTGATTGTTTTATTATTTTCTTCTTCTTCGGTTTGGGGTGAAATTTTTTAAAGCTATCTTCCTTGAAATCGCCGAACTAATTAGTTCAACTTTGCACGGGAACACTTTAAATTGTTTAAAAAGTGACATCACAATTTGTTTTCCATGTTTGGGAGTTTTTTTTCAGCTCCAAGTGATTTTGTGGGCTTTATGATTTCGGGCATAACCGCGAGAGCAGCCACTTCAATAAAGTTTTGTCCCAAACATATTTCTTGTTTTTGTCTTATGTTGACTGGGTGTCAAATGAGTCAGGCTTTGGGGAATTAAGGTTAGAATTAAGATATTAATTTGTTTTATTCCCGCCAGTGGCGCAGTACTCCGTAAGGGGACAGTAGGGCGGGAGTTCAGCGCGGGAATAAAGAAAGGGCAGATTGGCTAGTAGAGGGCGCGAAAATATAAGCCAATAAGAGTGCAACAGCTTAAGTGTCCTTTAGTTCATTCTTCATTAGTCAGCGCACAAGACGGCGGCATTCGAGTCAGCAGCGTGTTAAGAAGGACAGTGGATAACGGTTCTTTTCCTTTTTATACAGAGTTAAGTTATGGTTCAGCATGAATTCGGCCGATAAAGGTTGGGTTTCAACGTTTTCCCTCCCTCCCACCCTAGTTAGTTTTCTTTTGCCTTTTTTGAGTAGTTTTTGATTCACCCTTATGTCTGATTCAGCTACTTCATTGAGGTATGGGAGTTTTTGTCTGCTCCAAGTCATTTTGTGGGATTTTAGCTTTCGGGCATAACCGCGAGAGCAGCAGACACTTCAATAAAGTTTTGTCCCAAATATATTTCTTGTTTTTTGTCTTATGTTGACTGGGTGTCAAATGAGTTGGGCTTTCGGGAATTAACGTCTTCTTTTTTTCTCCTGAGGACAATTAAGACACGGCTTGGGCAAACGGACCTTTAAAACCGTTTTATTATGGCGGCCGAACAGAGGTAAGCTGGCCCAGTAAGTATCAAGATCTTGGTCAAAAATATGTACTTGCATACTAATGCTCACCATACCTTCTTACCCTGATAAAAGGACAGGGGAAATACAGATAATTAAGAATGGGGACTTTGTTAAAAGCAGATTTAGGTACATTTTATAGAATAGCGAAAATATTGGTGCACACACTGGCACGGGTAACTTTATATACACATGACTATTGAACATTATATGTGATGTAATCAAACTCTTCATGGAAAAGGACCTTTATACTCTGGTATGATGTTAATAGATCTTCAAAAGATTTTCAATACTGTCAAACTTTACATTTGATTCCTCAAATTAAAAGCATTTTGTTCAAATAATTTTAGTCCTTAAGTTGTTATCATAAGCGTACGATTGCAAACAGTTTGTAACGGCAAATCAAATGGAGGACGAACCATAGAACGTTTACCTGCGGGATACCTCAAGGGTAATCTATAGGTCTCCTCTTGTCCATATTCTGTGCTAACGACTTTGAAACCAGTAAAACTGCAAACTCTTTCTATATACGACTACCTTTCTCGTAGCGTATCAGACAAAAGACTGCCTCAAATTGAGCACTGCATGAATGACAATTTGCAGTGACATGTTCACTGGTTAGCTATCAACCAGTTGTTGGTACATTTGGGAAACTGAGCGCATTCTTTTCGGATCAAGTAATAAACAACAATGAGCATCTGAAATAATTGCTCCTCGCAATGGTTTATAATTTAGGCCAGTCATGTGTGAAATACAAGAAAATCAATTGTGCTAGAAAAAATCGATCGAGAACAACCCAAATAATGATTTTCAGTTTGTTTTTTTTAGAGAAAGGCATCTTTATTTTCAACAAAACCGAAAAACAATGAATTGTTCCCCTTAAGCACAAAAGACATTTTCACAAAACAATCCATCTCTTGTTTTGCGGGAAATGAATAAACGTTAAAACCATAGACTAAAGACACAACAAAAAGATGGCAAGATACACGTCACCCCTTAAATCTCGACCTCGTCTGGGTTCTGATCACTTGGCTTCTCTCGTATGACTTGCGCTTTCAGGAATACAATTTTAGATTTAAACTTAGTGTGCAAAATCGCTAGACTTAATTTCTGCTTTACCTTGGTGATTGATTTACAGATGAGTAGAAACAGCCATTAACATAAACTAAATGGAAATTACTGGGTATATGTTGTCCCACTTGTTGGAAATCAAGGCAATAAATTAAAATGTTAAGCTTCGATGGCATCAAATTTTTAATTAACAATATGATGAAGATAAAGAATCTAAACAAGCGTTCAAAAGTATATGTACAAAGTCTGGTAGGGGAAATATCAGCTAAGAAAGCATGTTATTTAATGTCATAATTATTTTGTGACGAGAAGCGGTGCTTATAATTTGCCCCATGTGGCCTGGTCAGGAGCTGACTGTCCTTTAGTTTATCCACTTGGCAGTCTACAGTGAATGTGAGGTAATCTTTCCACCTGGCACTTTCTGGCGCTTGCGGATTTTACTTTATGTATGTTACTCGGATGAGATGCCTGAAATAGCCTTTATTTTAAAATATTTATACATGTACTTTCCATTGATGGAGCGACAAAGGATATTTAAATGCCCTGTTCTTGAAATAAAGCTTTCAATCTGACGATCCTTGTACCTTTTTAAATCAATATGATAATTTAATTTAAGGGTTTGACATGGTCAAATTCACAACTACCATGTACATTAAAAGGGAATTATTTGGGTGCTTCTGGATCCATACTGCACCATTGTAGGAACAGGTCACGGTTCATGGAAAAAGACCTTGTAGCGTCAGCCCATTTATATGGTCGACCATGCATCATATCATATCATATCATATCATACCATACCATACCATACCATACCATACCATACCATATCATATCATATCATATCATATCATATCATATCATATCATACCACATCATATATATCATATCATATCGTCCTATCCATGCTTTTTTTAGCGGTACATTTTACAGCAAAGTTGAAAAGCAGGACAAATTGAAATATATGGTAGATGCGTAGGAATACGTTATAGGAATAAAAACCCGTTTTTAAATAATCCAGAGCAGCCTAAGATTACATTTCCCTTCTTTCTTATGCCAAGATAGAACGCTCAGAAAGCTGAGCCAGAGAATTTTTTTGGGATGATCCCCTTATTATAAGTATCCAAATTTCCACACATACCTCAGCGAGATTAATTTATGGACGTAAACTGAAATTGCGTAAAGTTTCTGCCAAATATGTTCGGAAACAAATCGGGCACATGCAGAAATTAAAGTAAAACCACACACACACACACACACACACACACACACAAAGTTCGGTCCGATATATATATATATATATATATATATATATATATATATATATATATATATATATATATATATATATATATATATATATATATATATATATGTACATGCCAATATTTCCAGGATGCTCTCTTCTATTGCTATTTAAAGCATATCAAGAATTTCCCAAGTGATAAATATCTTTGTTATTACATCAAAGCAGCATATTTTGGATATTGTACATTGGGAAGAATCCATTTACGTTGCATTTACATTTCGTAAATGTTAAACGTTGAATACAAGAACCTCGGTACTTATGCGGTGGACTTCCACGAAATTACTAACAGGTCAAGTAGATCACGAGGGAAGCACAATCCTGTGGGCTGTGATTGGTCAATCGCCGGTAACAGGAAGCTGTGTGGCATGCAATATTATACGTTCCTTGCGACGATGGCTCCGCCTGCTGGTGCCCATACATTATTCGAATATATATGTCCACTACCAAACTCTTTATGGAATTCAGCACGACCTTCACAAAACAAACTAGACAAGACACAAGAGAAGCTAGAAATGGCATATGAAGTTGCTACTGTTAATAGAGGTGCGGCGGATAATGGTACACCGATTAATTCAACGTTCAGTACACCCAGCAGGAATGCCCCGGCCAGCAATGCAAGTCAAACGGTGCTGCAATGTATGCCAACGACTTGCTCATCTGAATTGTATATCTGACAGTACTGGGCGACCAATAGTTTTAGCCCCATCGTTCACTGTGTGTCTCTAAGACTGAACTTTCACGTCGGAGCACCGGCCATCGCCATGCTGTCTTGTTGGTGTGGACACCGGTGACACGAAGGGAATGCCTTTGCAAATACCAGGTTGCGCGCTCTCTGTCTGCAGCGCCGAGTTGAGTGAAGCGGATCAGTCTCGTACGATCGCGTCGCCAGCTTTGCCAGCTCACCAATAGCATTTCTGTATTTTTATAATGTTTTTATTGCGAACGAAACTGCAGCTATTCACTGGCTTCGCCAGCTCATTCTCATCAATAATATATCATTAAATTAAGAAATTAATATTGCGAAAGACACTGCAGCCAGTCTGATATTTTTGAAGCTTGGGGTGACAAGGCTTTTTATTATGTCTGTATGCCAACACAGGCATTTTGTTTTTCCTAGAGTTCTTCATTTCTTTCCTTCCTTTCTTCCCTCCTTACTTCTCTCTTTCATTCTTTCTTCTTTACTACCAAATTTTGTTTGCCGGTTTACCCGAACAATATTACACTCAGAAACTTCAAACTTGCATTGATTATACATCTACACGTGAATTTGTGCCTTTAATAATGAGAGGAAAATATGTGCAAAAATTATGCAAACTACCGGCATTTAAAATTATAAATCTTGAATATCTCCAAAATCTATTATAGGTTCAGGTAAGCAATCCAGCTTCAGTTCATAGCTTTGTAGCACTGCACATTTTTGTAATTTACATGTGACCTCTAAAGGTCGAAGATCAAAATCATTTGTCCATTTTTAATTTTTTTCTGGTGAAAACTCGGTCCATTTTCGTACGGTTTTGACCATGCTGGGCTCAAATTGAAAATATTGTGACACTGCACATTTTTGTAATTCATATGTGACCTTTCAAGGTCAAAGGTCGAAGTCACTTGGACCTTTGAAAGTTTTGTCAGCCATAACTTACTCAATTTCCATCGAATTTTAATCATGAACAACTCATATGGTAGGTATTGTAACACTACATAGTTTGTAATTCCCAAGTGCATCTAAAAGTCAAAGGTCAAAGGCAATTATTGGACCTTTGAATATTTCAGTAACGCATAGCTTGCCCATTCAATTTCCATCTCATATAGTCCTTTTTAGGCTTAAATTGTGCATGTTGTAACGCTGCATATTTTTGTAGTTTAGATGTGACCTCGAAAGGTCACAGTTCAAGTTCATTTGGGCCTTTTAAATTTTCTTGTAGCTATCACTTGGTCAATTTTCATCCAATTTCAGTCATGTCGGGCGTATATTCTAAATATAGCAACACTGCACATTTTTGTTATTTACATGTGACCTCTAAAGGTCAAAGATCAACTTCATTTGCACCTTAGAATGTTTCATCTGCCCATGACTTGGTCAATTTTACATCCCATTTAATCATGTTGAATTCTAGGTATTGCAACACAGCACATTTTTTCTAGTTTACATTTGACCTCTGTAGGTCAAAGGTCCAGGTAATTTGGGCTTTTGAAATTTTCTTGTCATTATAACTTGGTCAATTTTCTTCAAATTTCCGTCATGTGGGGCTCAAATTACAAATAGTGCAACCTACAAATTTTTGTAATGCATATGTGACCTCCAAAAGTCAAAGTTCAAGGTAATTTTAACTTTGAAATTTTCATCTGACAATATCTACAACTTTTGATAGCACACAAACAGATTTACTCTAAAGCAAATATTCTTTTCTAGTCTCTCTTACTTTCTCACAAGAAAACCATTTATTTTTTAGATGTGTCCTTTAAATCATAAATACAGAGTGGAAATCAATTCAACACAATTGTTCTATGGCGTTGCGTTATTGAATTTTGCGGCACTCAATATTTGATAGATCAGCCAGAAGTTAACCACTATTTGGCTCACCAATATGCGTATCAGGAGTCTCATTTTCAGTATTCGTTTCTTTGGGTGCTATTCAAGGATTATTTGAGTAGATGTCCTGTAATATTGCAGAAGTTTCGTTTGACAGTGTCGTCATTAATATATGGTAACTATAATGGGGCGAAAAATGGCTGATACATTCAGCAGAGTAGCGTTTATCCTTTACCAGGCAGCGTAGTAGCTGCAGCATAATTATGAACATAAATATTATTAATGAGGACGTTTATGCTGGCATTCCGAGTAATGCAAATATTAGCATTTTCGTATTCAACTACAGCAATTTTTCCCTATTTTTATTCTGAAGACATTGGAATGTACTTTGGGTATCGCGTTGGAATTACATAATGATTCGTATGCTGGGGTGCTGTATAACATGTTAAAACGGTGTGTCATCTTGGAGGAAAACTATCTTAACCTATTAATTATGCAGAGTTAACACTTGTGACAAGATTGAGTTTATATATATATATATATATATATATATATATATATATATATATATATATATATATATATATATATATATATATATAAACTTCTTGAGGCTCAAAATATAAAAAGTTCCAGTCGCCAAGAATATCCTTGCATGCATTCTCCTCCAACTCACCGATTTCTGGCTTTTTATTTCCGCTATTTATTGCTGCAATATCAAATTCATATACGTGTCCAATTTGTACTTAAACGGTTTAGTAATTTGTCCACTTCTGTTTAAGTATTGAACCAGTTACCACTCGACGTGCAAGCCAAGTGAGCTATAATCTACGTCGTCTCAGTTGTCTCGCAGTCTTATGGGAAAATCTGCCACGCTTCCTTGTTTACTTTCCGACCTTCGATCTATTGTTGTTAAATATGAAATTACATTCAATAACACTTACCTAATTGGAATGGGTTATGCACATGAAGCACCATAAATTAAATTGAATTTCATGGATCAACCATGTACAGACTTCTGCTCATAGTGCACAAACAACGATATCCAGTATTTGGAGATGACCGAATGTACAAGCTATTGGTGTTAATGTAAAACCGACGGAAATGAATATCTACAAATGATCAAAGAATTATCTTGGATGAGAAAAGTTAAAATACAAAATAACTTTTCAAAAGACTTATTTGATTATATAACAGAAAAAATTGTCCATGTTTTGTATGGTAATCGTCTTGATTTTCTTTTCCTAACGTGAGACAGACTCTATTACAGTAGTCTTCCACTGGTCAGGACAACCCACTGGCCAGGCATGACTGAGCGGGGATGAACTTACGGAGAAAGCACGGATTGACGCAACTGTGATACTGAAATGACTGCATTCGTACATGCTAGATGCAATTTTGAATGCTGATAAGGGCCACCTGATTCAAGAGGGAGTAGCCATATGTGGCATGTGGCGAGTTCACAAGTGAACCAACTTTGGAAAGAGGGTGTGTTCCTAGTGATGAACAGTTAGTATTGGCATACCTATAGCTAGCTTTTTGACTAAGCCAGCCATCAAAGTTCGAGTGTCTCACTTATATATAATTAATGTGAAGACAAAAAAATTCCTGTTGTTCCCTCTAGCTTGGTCTAGAGAGATATAGCAAAATTGAATGCCATAGTGTTTTCCTTTGGAGCGCGCCATGTCACTTTTGTCACATGTCGTCCCTGTCGGTAGTCATAACGTGGCACCCCCAAGAACAGAATCGGAATCCCGATCTGCAAGTACTTATAGGGGAGAAAATATGGATGGGACAATCTCAAAACAAAATATATGTTTTGTAATGAGCTTTCTTCCAGACTAAAAACATACTGAATATTTAAAGACCACTTTGACAGTAGATTTGATGACATAGAGTCACGGGTTGGAGACTTGGAAGAGAACCGAGACATTGTTTGTTTATCGCTCCCAATGACAAACGTACTTCTCTTTTGGTTTAGTACTGATGATATCACTGATGTCCTTACCTACTCTTTAATATTCTTATTAGGTTTCTTGCAACAAAGTAACAAGATTTGGCGGCAAAGGCAAAGTTAATTGAGTATGTTTGCAAGACAAAATAGTTTTGTTCTCTAGTTGGTTATTCTGGAACTTAAGAAACATTTTTTGATCATGGTTGCGCAATGGAATTGCTGCTTTGTGCATGAATTTCTGTTTTTGCGACCATTTCTTTGTATTTTTTGTCGTCACAGAATATAGTAGTGACTAAGTTGATTGTGTATTTTCACATTAAACTGCCGTCTCACTGTCTTGTTGAACTTATAAGATGCCAACATAATTAAATTTCACGGATTAAAAATTGCGTTTCAATAATTTGATATAAATTTGTTGCCTCAATATTCAGGCATGCGCTATACTGCAACCTGTCCTTTGATTCGCTATCGTGCAATGCATGCCAAGCGTTTACTGGTCAGGATTGAACAAAGTGACCACAACTTCGTAACTGCTTCCAACAAGAGGTGGTTACAGCACCTGCTTACGGTTGATCATGTTCCCATTTCTGACAGTAGTATTATTATTTGACTGTATGGTACCTGATGCATGCATGGTCTTTTTTCTAACACTGCAAATACATCTTTGTTGGCATGACATTTCTATTTTACCGCAGTCTTTGCCTTTATTTTCACTTACCTCTAAGTTGTATATGGTACACTGATATCTCCCACAGAACAAGTTCCACAACTATCCTACTAAAGGTGGTTGCGCCGACATTTTCAATTTATCGACAGAAAGACGATAATTTCCTTTTTCGTTGCTTTACAACAACATAATAACTGATGGTGACTGCGCGTGGTCCGAATCGAAAACTCTTCTTTTTTTCAGTGCTGCTGAACTGTTTGTCTGTTTTACTTCTAAACTCTATTCTATTCTCCTGACCAGGTAAGGTTTTTTAGGGGATACTGAACCTACTGTTGAAGACTTGGTGTGCGACTTCTACAATTTATTTTCCTACCTGGTGAATCATAATTAGAGCTCAAGGACAAAAAGGAAAAGCATGATTTTGTCAATTTTCTTGATGTGTATGACATGAGCAATGTTATTCGCTCTCCAACCTGTTTCAAAGGTGAAACTCCTACTCTTATTGATGTCATTTTAACTAATTCTCCGAGAAGAGTCGCAGAATCCACATCTATTGACACAGGAATAAGCGACTTTCATAATATGATTCTTACAAGTACAAAAATTCAACTCCCTCGACCTGTGAATGCGGATATCAAATACCGCAGTTACAAGTCTTTCAATGAAGGAGATTTTGTAGTCGATTTAGAGGTAGCCCCATGTCACGTGGCTGGGGTTTTGGATGATATTGATGACTCTGTTTGGTTCCAAAAAACTTTACTGAAAGAAGTAATTGACCGACACGCGCCACAAAAGAGTAAGCGTGCCAGGCCTAATCAAGCTCCTTACATTAATGGGGAGCTCCGTAGAGCTATTAACGTAAAGCGCACACTACGTAAACTAAGTAAGAAATACAAAAGTAAATGGGAGGCATATAGAGTTCAAAGAAACAAAGTGACATCCCTCCGTAAAAAATCTATAAAACAATATTGCAATGACCGATGTTGTCCTTCAAATAATAAACAATCTTTTTGGAATACTATAAGACCGTTTTTGACCGACAAAAATAAAGGCGGCAAAAATGGCACGATTATCCTTATGGAAAATGATAACCTGTATAATGCTCCAGATGACATATGTGATATTTTCAATAACTTCTTCGCCTCTGCTGTTGATCAAGAGCAACAAAATGCAAACACCCCATCAGATCATATGCTTTCCGGAACAAAAGCTATCTCCGACAGAATGAAGGACAGCAATGTGTCTCATTTTGAATTTCAAACGATAACTGAAGAGCAAGTCCTTAATCAAGTGAAAAAACTCAATCCCAAGAAGGCAACCGGGCCAGATGAAATTCCACCAAAATTACTCAAAGTTGGTGCTAAGGCCCTGGCCCCTTCTGTCACAAACATCATAAATATGTCAATCAAATCTGGAAAATTCCCCACTGATATGAAGCGGGCCGACGTGTACCCCATATATAAACAGTCTGACTCCATGAACAAATGTAATTATCGTCCAGTCAGTGTACTATCAAGTTTATCTAAAATTTTTGAAGGTCTAATGAATGATCAGATGGTTCACTTTTTTAACGATATACTAAGTTCTCTTCTTTGTGCTTTTCGAAAAAGTTACAGTTGCCAAAATCTACTCTTTAAAATCATTGAAGATTGGAAATCCGCTTTGGATAAACATGAATACGTAGGTGTGATTCTAATGGATCTATCGAAGGCTTTTGACTGCCTACCCCATGATCTACTTTTAGAGAAACTTCGATGCTATGGTCTGTCTGAACATGCTTGTAATTTATTAGTCAGTTATTTAAGTGACCGAATCGAAAGCAAAGGGTCAAGTATGGTGGCACTTCCAGTAAGTGGGCAGACTTACTTAAGGGGGTGCCACAGGGTAGTATACTTGGTCCTTTGCTGTTCAATATCTTTATGAATGATTTTCTTTATGTTATGGAAGGGCATTGTAGTCTCTATAATTATGCCGACGACCACTCCTTATCATTCCATGATCATGACTTACACAATGTAAAATTGTCTTTGGAAAATGCTGCTAATATAGGTATCAAATGGTTTATGGAAAACCGCATGAAGGCAAATCCTGACAAATTCCAGGCTATGATTTTATGCCCACGTTTATGGCAAGCCAACACGGCCATAACGCATAGGTCTTACGCGTAGCCGAGCCTCCACTACACGTAGTCGAGGCTCGGCAACGCGTAGTCGAGTAAACCAATCAGATTGCAGTCTCTACTACGCGTAGTCGAGGCTCGACAACGCGTAGTCGACCCAACAAATAAGATTACAGTTTCCACTACGCGTAGTAGAGTCTCGGTAACGCGTAGTCGAGCCAACCAATAAGATCACAGTCTCCACTACGCGTAGTCGAGGCTCGGCAACGCGTCGTCGAGCTAACCAATAAGATTACAGTCTCCACTACGCGTTGCCGAGTAAATGTTCTTCTAGAACGCGTCGCCGAGCCTCGGCGACGCGTAGTGGAGAAACTATGCCTCCCATAGTGTGTAGCCAAACTATTCAATCATTGATGCCCTTGTAAACTGTATTAGACCTGTTCGACTTTTAATATCAGTAATGATTGTAAGGACGTAAATGATTGGTTTGCTTTTCTTCAGCCAAAAGGTGCCATAAGTTGCTCCACTACGCGTAGCCGAAGCTCGACTACGCGTAGTGGAAAACATATTCTCGGCAACGCGTAGTGGAGACTGAAATCTGATTGGTTGGTTCGACTACGCATAGTGGAGGCTCGGCAACGCGTAAGACCAATGCGTTATGGCCCTGTTGGCTTGCCATACACGTTTAGACTGTCAAATCGGAAACGACTTCTGTTTTGAAATTGATGGTGTTACTATAAAACCAGAAAGATGTGTCAAATTACTAGGAGTCTATTTTGACGATAAACTTAAGTTTTATGATCACGTTTCTCATATTTGTAAGCAAGCTGCTAAACAAATAAGTGTACTACGCAGGTTCAGTAATACCCTTACTGAAAAGGAAAAGCTCCAAATCTTCAATGCATTTATTCTTTCTAAATTTAATTATTGCCCGCTCGTATGGCACCTGTGTGGACCTACGTAGTCTTTAAAAATGGAAAAAACCCAAGAAAGAGCCCTACGTTTTGGCTATAGTGATCCCGCATCTGCATATCCGAATTTACTTGAAAGGGCTAAAAAACCTTCTTTGTATCGCAGTAGAATAAGAACACTCTCTATAGAAGTCTACAAAATCCTAAGTAACTTAAGCCCATCGTTCTTAAACGACATGTATGTAAGAAAAGAACCAACTTTTGATTTACGAGACAATAACAAACTACAGCAGCCTGACTACAATACCATAACATACGGTAAAAATTGTCTCCGATACCAAGGGGCCAAGCTATGGAACAAGGTACCCCCATACATCAAAGCATCTACTGATTTAAATCACTTTAAGACGTTAATCAAGGCATGGCTTGGCCCCTCCTGCTCTTGTTCTATGTGCATCCTATGTAAAACCAGGGTTTAGGAAGATTATAATTCTTCCAAATTTCAGGAAACCTTGTTAGACCGGCTGTATATACTCTCATTGTGAGTCCTTGTATATACCATCTCATCACTTGTCATTGTTTCCCCTTTTCATGGTCGAACGATAGTGCTGTTGCGCTAATTTTTTTTTTTTATTTGTACAATTCGACTTGAAATAAAGATTATCACAGCCATATTCCAGCAGGATAGTTACGTAACCCTCACCAGGCATGGACCATTGTGAGGTCACCTTGACACCAAAAAGCCCGCTCCATCCTCAAAACGCATGAACAAGTTCGTGTGAAATTATCAAGACTTCATATGTCCATAGTATGTTCACCCAGGCAAACATTTATATAATAATAGAAGCAGGCAAACCAGAGAAAGGGATTATTACCAGCTGGTAACTACAGGTAGGATTGACAGCAAAATGCAGGCAGTTGTGTTCGAAGCAAGTAGACCCGACGAGACATAAGTTTGAATTCATCGAATATCGTAACATAGTTGTAGTGTCGTCAACCCTAGTAATGTGCAAGTAGTAGCATCTTGAGGTTCCACCCTACTTGATGTTTCGCTGTCAATGAAAAATAACTGGCCTCAAACAAGTTCGGATTGGGACTCCATGGATTCATTTACGCATGGAAGCCAACCACGTGCGCACAGGGAAGGAAGTTCAGATGCAACCATTTTGCCACCTACTTGGCCCTGGTAATCATAATAATAACAACAGTCTGGAATGTGAGAGCCGCATTTATTATTGAAAACAAAAGGGCAAGTGGACTTTCCTATAACATAAATAACCGGACAAGTTGTACAAATCCTTACCAATGAAAATAATGAGAGGCGATCTCTAAGTCGTACCTTAAGTAGATCAGTTTGGTGAGTAGTTGAACTTTTTGATTAATAATATTTGTCAAGTTTTGGAAATTCCTTCTTAAGACAGGTTAATGACATTCCAATAAGTACCCATTGTGCACCTCTTTTGGCCATTTCTCATTTATTTTGCTATGAGTATTACTTTCTAGTAAAGCTGTCAAAAGAGAAGATATTCCATGGGAATGCTTTTAGTTGATACTGATGACCTATTGAGCATGAATAATGCACACTTTCGAGAATATATTTCACAATTGTACCCTGATGATTTGGAATTAAAGGAAACCATAGAAAATGACATGAAATGTTCATTTCAAAAATATAATGACAGTGATAACAGTGAATTAAAGGTTACATCATGTCACAAACGTGATGATTTTGAATTTAAATAGTAAATTACCCTCACATGCATAGCATTATTCCACTTAGGCCAGCTTATAGTGTCTAGTGATAATATGGTACATGCTTGATTTTTTCCTTATAAAAGCATTTTAAATGTTGCATGTGCGATGCAAAAGCACCAACCATAACAAATGAAGTCTTTTATGACCTTTTATGCTTTTATTTGGTCACTTGGTTATTTGAATTTGATATGATTGGCGCCCCAACGACCCAGCAAAAAATACAAGGAATTGTCTCCGAGTGTAAAATTAAGGCACATTTTGCTTGGTGTTCTGATAGCAAATGTGATATAACTATAAATTTTCATTGAGTAATATCGAAATTGCTTCAGTGTTTGATCTGTATATCTGTGTTAGTAATTGCCTCTCACAGTGTGATGGCCATAGCAACATCGATATATTAGTGCTTTGTGCGTGCTAGTTGTAGGACACTGATACTTGTAAATGGCACCTCCAATCACAGGTGCATATTTTAAAGATCACTTAATCAGGACAGTAATATTATGTTCGTAGTAATTAACCTGTTAATGAAAGACCACCTGTTTTGTTGACAACTTCGTGATTTGTCCCAGGAGTGTTCTCTCAAGCACATAACATTTTATTTATGCAATAAACTTCGTAATACGGTATTCATTCTAATAGTGCATGCCATGCATATACAAAACAGTCCTGGCTCAAAGGGGTGATTGCCACATCGTAAAACCTAAATTTCTTACCAATTTAAAATAATGACAGTCTCTTAAGTGTCTAGAAAGCTCGGAAAATATCATCAGTGCTGTTTGTCTCTTCAACAGAAACCAATGGTTTTTAATAAATAAGGTGGAAAATTGGCATTTTATGTGGAATCCGCACAATGAAAAGTTGCGGGCATGCTTCCAGTAGAGTGCATGCTAATACTGGAATGAACATGGTATATACTTACTGTCTGTGACCTTCATGTAATTACATCTTTTCCCATTCTCCCTATCCTCCATTTCCTCCTCATCCTCATTTCACCCTTCATCATTTTCTAGATGGAGTATTACTAGCGGAAAAATTATGTCAAATTAGCAATCGTCTTCCAATAGTATGGCTCAGCTTTTTTTTAACAACATGTTTCACATCATTTTCCTACTGCATTGTGCTGATTTTTGTCGAATAGCTATAAAAAGTGCTTGTATATTTTCTTATTTCAAATGTGTTATTATTAATTTCTCCAACCTTCCTCTTCAGAATGTACCATACAAATTTGATGGGATCCAGGTCACAGTGGTATGGATGAAGCCCCAAAACATCATGATTTACTTTTTGATGAAAACCATGGACTAAATTCACTGCAAACTGAAATATAACAAGACTACAAAAAATAGAGTCAGAAAACACAAAATTAAAATAGCAGATACAGAAAACCTTTATATACAGACTATTGGGAGTACATTATTTTACATGAGCCTACAGATGGCCAAGGCAGAAAGCTATGCCTGAATCCTTTCTGGACTTTTATGAAGCACAGAAAAGGTGACAACAGGGCTGGGGCCACCCGCGAGGGGGATTTTGTGTCTAATTCTAAACCCAAAAGAGAGAGAGCTAGAATTAACAGTTCAGTTTAGTTTTTAGCCAAAACAAAAACCCTTTAACACTCAAGCATATGACCGCAGAGGACATACAGGAATATATAACTGCAGGCAAAGTTCCTAGCATGCAAGGTATTCTGATACCAGAGAAGGGAGTTCTGAAATTGCTAACCAAGTTAAATTCTGACTAGACTGCAAGCCTAGATAGCATCAGACCAAAGTTACATCAGAAGGCCACAGACCACAGTTATAAATCCTTCTATTTTTCATATTAGCATTTTTTTTGTCTAAAAATATCAGAATTTTGGTATTTTAAAATTCCGTGAATGGCATTTAACAGATAAAAATGTCAGAAAAATATGGATGGATTTTTGTCATACAATTCCCAGCTCGTTAATTTGTGATAATTGAAATACGAAACAACACCTGGATGTCAGCTTTATACAGGCGTATGAACTGTGCTCTTGCCAGGGTCACATCATTGTCGTTCCCCACCATAAAGTTCCCACCTGGCCTGGAAGCCAGTGCACCTATATGACCACCAACGAAGCAACTCCGCGATGCAGTAAACCTGACTGAGCTAACTGTATTAAAACAGAAGCTAGAACATGCTGAAAAGACAGTATTTTCACAATTATGGACTATCTCCATTGGGATGTGCAACCAGCCAATCACAACTGTGGTCTGTAACCAGAAGATGGCTCCTACCATCAATATTTAAACCAAAAGATGTTTTAAAAACTTTTAACTATGAACCTGTGTCAGTAACATGTACCGTTTCTAAAATTATGGAACACATTATTACGAAAAATATCAAAAAACACACCAATCATAATAACTAACAGTATAGTGGACAGAATGAGGATTAGAGAAAAGAAATCATGTGAGACACAGTTGCTTTGCTTTGTTGAAGATTTATTGCGTTATGTGCAATCAGTCCTCCAGATAGACATTGTTATAATGAACTTTACTAATGTACTGGGCCCGTGCCTATTTTAATTTTATATAAACGATATGCCGGATGGCATTACAGCAACTCTTTGTTGACCATACATGGTGATTTTAACAGTTCATTTGGAGGGAGGTAGACAGAGGCCTCGAATGGGTCCTGCGTAAACTAGACGAAGTGGAACAAAGAAATGGTATAAGGCCTTTCATCTCTATAAATGCACGATAATATCTGTAAAGAGATATGGTAAACCAATCCTTCATGGCAATTCACTTCACAGATCAAAGTTGAAAAAGGGAGCTGCAGTCAAGTGTTGCAGTGTACCAGTTAGCAGCAAAGTGTGCTGCAGTAAGCATATAACGACCATCACAAATAAGACCAACACCACGCTTGGCTTTCTATATAAGAATCTTAGAATTGAGTCATTCGATATGAAGCCCAAGGCCTATAAGGCCTAGTTCAGTCTGTTATGGAATACACTGTCTGTTGATCTTTAGTTTGGGACCCATGAGGCTAAATTAAAATACAGTTAGAATAAGTTCTGAGACGGGCCTCAAGATATGTTGCAAGGTGACTCTGGTGGGGCTCCAGTTTCAGTAACATGGAAGGTACCCCACAATGGTTCAATGGCTAAGGGTGATGTAAAGGATAGCCCATGAATCGGTTGACATTTCCACACACACACACGCACTACATGCTACTAGTAGAATTCGTACAGTTCAGCATACCTACTGCAGTGGCCAACCGATACAGGTACTCTTTTTTCCTTACACATTCCATAAGTGGAACCTTTTGCCTAACGAGGTAGTTCAATTTCCCAGCATCGAAGCATTCAAGACAAGGCTTATTGCTAGATTAGTCAGTAAGCCTTCATCATGCTCTGAAAACTGCTTTTAGGTACTAACCCTCTTATTAATTATTGTTGGCGTTACTGATATACAACTACTTTATCTCTTTCTTTGCACCCTGACCTTGTGTCCCTTAGTAAGTTGGGGTTAATGACTTAACTTGAAAAAACAAGAAAAGGGATATGATGATGATACTGATGATATGCGTTTATAGAGAAATAGAGAATGACTTCTCATTCACCTTCGCGTGGGAGTTTTTTTTTGGGGGGGGGTGTTTTTTGGGTTTTTTTTTAGTATTATTATTTTAAAGTCTTCTTCTTATGTGGTTGTTTTGTGAGCTTCTTTTGTGTTTCTGTTGATTTCTTTCCATATTACATTATTTACTATATGTGTATTTCCTGCAAAGGGCACATCATTATTTCGGTAATTAAATAGATCATACAAGCTTGATTGGATACATGTAGACAATTAATTTCTGGAGTGCGTGTTTTTTCAGCATTGTTCCTTACGAAAGACATTTGCGATATACAATCTTGCCATGTGACATAACCCTTACAAAATCAAAATTCTGGGATCATGCTGGATTTTGCTGGTTTTTGCTGGACATGCTGAGAAGTGCTGGAACCACGTTGCATTTTGCTGGAAAAAGTACTTAATTTTTTTCTCGATTTTCTGGTTTTTGCTGCCAATGCTGGATACTGGTGGAAACATGCAAGGTTTTGGTAGAAAAAGAACTTAGTTTTTTTCAGGGTATTCTCATTGTTGCTGGGAATGCTGGGTATTGCTGGAAACAGACTGGATTTTCCTGGAAAGAGAACTTAGTCTTTTCACGTTTTTTTTTAGTTTTTGCTTCGGATGCTGGATATCGCTGGGAGCATGCTTGATTTCGCTGGGAAAAGAACTTGTAAAATTTTAGAATGTTAGATTTTTGTTAAAGACGCTGGATTTTGCTGGAGTAGGCCTCAGGGTACAGAACTTAGAAAATTTTGAATCTTGAGTCTTTGACAGCCCAGCAGAATCCGGCACAGTGTTAATTTTGTTACTGCCTAATTTTTGATGGGCCTGCTGGATTTTGGTTGTTAAGAGTTTGCTGAAATTTACTGGCACAATTTATAGTCCAGCAAATTCGTAAGTGTTACCACAGTGTGGATTTGCTAGATTTTTCACCCTGCAAATGATTACGTTTTTTTTTTTTTTTTGCTGGACCTGTTAGATTACAATTAAAAAAAATCTCGATCTTGGTAAGATATTCAATGGTCAAGATTTCTGTGGAGGGAAGGCAGCATGGGCGATAAAGGAGGAAGTAGTGCGTCTACCCTCGCTCAAGTTCGAATTATAATCTCGATGTTTCAGCATTATTAATTAGCCCCAAAAGTTTAATTTTAGTATGCAATCTTATGTATATATCTTATAACTGGATCTTTAATTACCTGTGCCAGATTTTTGGAAAATTCATTAGACTTATACCTATCAAAATATTGAATGAAGATACAAAATATTGGATCATCAGTTAGCCTCATTCTCAAAGGTTTGCAAGGCGGGAAATTTCGTTTAATGAATTTGCGGATTGTGAGGACTGCGTTCTGTTGTGCTGTGTTGAACGACTGCAGAATTCAACAAAGCATGGGGCAAGGCAACAAATTTAAATATCTAGTAGTCTTTCCCTTGTGGTTGGATCACACATTGGCAGTGGTTAAACCCATGCAAACATCACAAGCCTTCAATGGGAGCAAAATATTGGGAAGGAGGTGGATGTGCAAATACTGCAATGGCCGGGGATAATTCACAAGGCTATCATAATGGAAATGGCTTGTGAGTACACTTTTATTAACTCATGAACTTTCATGTCTTAACGTTACTGGTTTCATACACAGTATGAATATCTTTATTGACATGAACCAATGCAACTCAGTATGGTAGAGGTACAGTCACGATGGGTGTGATGTACAATGTAAAACGTAATAGATGAAATCATGCTTTTCATGGGGTCACACTAAACACCAAACCCCACCTGAATCCACCAAAACTCACCAAACCCTACCTGAACCAACAAAAACTCACCGAAATCCACATTTTTGCTGGATTTTGTCGGGATTTGGTTAAATCCCAACAGAATCCAGTGAAATTTTGTTGGAACTGGCTGGAAAAATGTTAAATATTGGTGGATGCTTGGCAGGTTATGCTGGATTATGACGGATGTTTTCTCCAGCATTTTGCACCACGCCCAGCAATATCCAGCATATTCCCAGCATTTTTTTTTGTAAGGGAATGTTCACTACACTTAGTTGTCTTATTAATTTTGTTATCTACATTGTAAGAAATGGTGTCACAATATTTCCATTTATATTAGCAATTCCGACAGGCCCATGAAATACATGTTATTACGTTGCTCATTGCTTTTTAAGCTGCAAATTTGCAAAATTACATCGAGGTATTACAATGGTATTGTTTTAGAAGTTTTTCAGCTGCAAATCTGGTATCCTTTATATTTACTTTGCTTATTAGTGGGAGTGATTTGGCTATCTTTGTCTACATACCAGTCATTGTGTAATCTTAAAATACCCGAGTGGTTATTTCATACTGCAATATTAATTATTTGCATCCTTTGGAGGGGGGGTGTTGTTTTTGTTTGTTTTTTTTTTTTTTTTTTTTTTTTTGTTTTTTGTTTTTGTTTTTTTTTTTTTTTGTTTTTTTTTTTGTTTGTTTTTTTTTTGTTTTGTTTTGTTTTGTTTTGTTTGTTTGTTTTTTTTTTTTGTTTCTTTGTTTGTTTTTTTGTTTTTTGTTTTGTTTTTGTTTTTGTTGAAACAAAATGCACAGCATTTGTTTTCCGAAACATATGTATATTTCTTCAGCTGATACAGACGGTATTATACATTGTTTGGGATAAGCCATCCCGGATACTAGTATTTGTTCTTTTTTTTTCTGGAATATTTCCCCAATAATATTTGCCCAATTGCTTACTTGCTGTCTGCGCTCTCCTGTATGGACGTCCGTTCATATACGCAAAGGCAAATTTATTTCTTACATGTTGTGCAACATTCTTTTGTATAGATATGTGTTTCGTTGAACGAATACTTGATTTAAGTACCTCCAGTAATGTTGTTATTAGAGGGTAACATCCATACTAACCCTGGGCCGCCACCACAGGTATGTGATATCTTTCTTTATCATTTAAATGGCAGAAGCCTGTCAAAACACAAAGTAAAATTCATATGTCCCGATTTATCAGATGAATTTAATTTTAATTTCTATTTCTGAAACTTTTCTTTCTCCAAATTCTAGCGAGGATGATCTTATTCAGCTTATTTTTTTTCCACAACATTATACAAGACCGTCCCAACGCTATCCGTGGTGGAGTTGCTTTTATTGTGTTGTGGGTGCTGATCTCTTATATGGGCATAGGAAGGACCAAGCATATGGAAGATACATATGGAATAACAATTGAACAGACTTACAAATTTTCAGAAATTACCTTTGTGATAAAAATTGGAATTATATTTTGTTTCCAATGATATACATACTTACTGTGACTTCTGCTCACAAACATTTTTGATACTGCAAACCATCCTATCTCAAATAAAAGTTACAAAAAATGAAGCGCAATTCAGGCATACGTTTTTTATGCCGCATTGTGTATCGAGCATATGAAAATCATAAAAATGTATGCTGGTGGAGTTAAAGAATGGAGAAACATACAATGGTCACTTGCTGAGCTGTGATAACTGGATGAACATCAACCTCAGAGAAGTCAATTACTCCTAAAGATATCGCAGCTAATCAAAATTGTGACTGTATGTCTAACAATAAGTACTCCAATTTTGTTAATACATACCACAAGCGGGTATGTGGAGGTAATTTGGATATAATACAAAATTCAGTATTAAAAGAAATAATGAAAAAGGTACAAAATTTCGGAAATGTCCTAAGGTGAACATTGACAGCATTTTTCAGAATACATGTAATGCTTTTGATTGCTACTGTACGAAATGAGCATAGACAGCAAAAATGGAATTTCAGAAATTTGAAAGATTGTTATCAAACTTCAAAAGAGTATTTAGTAGGGTTGCAACGATACATTTTCTCACGATACGATACTTATCTCAATACGATACAATATGTGCAGCTGAATAATGAATATAAGTTAAATTTATACATTCTTTTATCACTTATTCTAAATTCGTGCTCTGAAGTTTTAAATCAAAGATAGATTTCATGTCTGCCTATGTAAAATAACATGATAAATGTTTCAAAATAATGTAAAAAAAATCAGAAATGTAAAGCTAAAAAGTTAAAATGCCTTACAATTAAAATAAGAAAGTAACGACCACAGGGATTTACATTTAACCATTTGAAACTATCAGAGATGGTCATATTAATCTTCTAGTATAATTAATAAAACTGGGAAACGTCTCAATATAATGAAAAGCATATCTCTTCGACCGCCAAAATCTACAAACTATACCTCCCTCTTTTATCAAATCTATATCGAAATGTGGTATTCCTGTTAAGGATGACTGCACATCAATAATGTGGACAAACTTAAACGAGTTCAGCTGAGTGGTGCCAGAACAGTTATGCACGGTATAGCAAATGCCAATGAAGAATTAGGCAATCAATCTGACTGCGCGTGCGGCATTTGGTCGTCTTTTTGTATCCTGTTTATACAGCGTCTAATCTTTTTAAAAAGGGATGAAAATAGGGAAAAGCCCTTTCTTCAATTGTGAAAGGTTAATTAAATCTTATCTGTATATTGCTAAAAACAAAATATTGTTCAGTCAACCTTTTGGGTTCGGTATAACTTATGCATTAAATTTAACTCCTATTTCTAAAATTATATTAAAATCTAATATTATGTCACTTAAGTGTCCAAGACACGGACACTGCACAAATCTTATCCGCTTTGGAGTTAACTGTCAATGCATAAGTGATGCGTCAGTTGTTTACAATTACTTATGAACGCACAATTGATGGAATCTGCTTTTCGGTGGTAATTCTCATCGGGTCCGTTGGTGAGTATTTAGCTATATATGTACAGTGGTACCCAAAATTATACTTTGCATTTAATGTAACCATTAAACCAGAAAATTGTTAAATTATTCAATCCGATTTGAACATCCATGATGAACAGGATAATATCAGCTGTTTTCAGACCAAAGGTGTACGGCTTTTGCTTGTATGAGAAGCAATAACGTGGTCATGTCTCCATTATCAGACTCTATGTGCAAATACAATACATTCCCTCATAACCAATAGGTCTTAATGGGTTTGATATTACTAAATGCAATCCGGCATATATTTATGGTGCGGTGCGACACTTCAGATAGCTCGACATTGGTATGCTCATTTTCGATGTTATGACATATTTATCCAGCTACAATTTAACGTGAATGCACATGATGCAAGCTTCGTGGCACTCCCAGGGCCCAGGATAAGTGTATCGCGTGGTATACACATCATTTCGAGGTTGTGTTTAAATGTATGAAACATGGTTCATTACACAGACCGGTCATTATGAATGTTACACGTAGAAAATTCGCGACTAGCATTGGGGGGGGGGGGGGGGGGCGGGGTGAACGCCGAAGATCAATTAGGCTATTATCAGGTCATTTATTTTCATGTTAACAACGTTGTGTGGTTGATGTTTATATTAATCACAATAATGCATGTGTTTACGCGATGGACACATTCAGTGGTGAAAGTACGAATATGTGTACGTTTGATAAATGCATGTTTGTCATTACTCTTAATTTTTCAATACGATGCCATTTGAAAAATGCTTCGCAAAACACCTAATGAGCAATTTTTCAAAAACAGTCAGACAGAAAATAGATGGAGTGAAGGGATTTCGTGGTCAGCATTACTTTTAAACCATTTAGTATATGAAAACGTCAACAGTTCGCAACAAACCCTTAATTATTCGGACAAGACTATTAATTATTTTGTTTTTACATTGCAGACTTAGTTTACAAAATTGATAACTAACGATCGAACAGAAAGCAAAGTCAGATTCATTGAAATGTGCGATTAATGATTACTTTTATCGAGAGATGGGTCCCAGATTAACCAAATAAATCATCAGGAAATTTTTAGAAACGTATTCGCGGGATATGACATGGGCCTTTCAGTGCCAGCGTGTCATAACTTTAATGACTGGTTTTAAAATATTTACGCATACAATATTGAATACTTTAATTTCATGTTTATGAAGTACCAGTGATAGTATCTTCGACACGCACAAAATAGCTTTTACATATAAATGTAGTGACAGAGTATGAATTATGACTTTGCATTCAATTCTATTGTATTTTTCTCGTCTTCCGTGGGAATTTGATAGCGTAAATAAATGATACTGCTCATTCATTCATTTGCTCATACACACAAACATATACATATAAACATCTGGGAAATTTATACCAATTTGAATATATGTTATTTTGTAGCTACTCATGTCACTTGATATATGATCTCTTCAGATCGTATCTGCTCCAAAACTTTGTCCCAACAGAAATTATTTCTCTGTATATGTTCCTTTGTCCTGGAGGCCAACGGAACGCCCTCTACTGGCTTGCCTCCTTGGCCCGTACTTGACCGTCGCCTCCGGTCAGGCCAATCACAACAGTTTTTTCACGATGACCTAGCATTGGGATGATTTGATGCAAAGTTAGCTCGGTGCGCTTTTGTGAAGTGGATAAGTAAATATTACTAAATGCCTCCTTACATAGCGTCGCTGATTCAGTACCCGGCGTAACTAGCAATTCAAGTCGCACTGACGCATTAGGGTTTTCAGCCTGACTGCTTTAGTCTGGACGGCTTTACTTGTAGAGAAACTTGCCTATTGTCTGATCATGCGTGCCACGCGTGAAGTGTCTGTGACTTTTGCTATGCATGCGAATGCAGTTTATTATCATCAGTCGTGTGGAAGTTGCAACTTTAGCTGTAACTGGAAATTATCCGATGGCTTAGAGTTTTCGATGCAGTATGACAAAGATGGAAAAACCACAATAAATTACCCAGATTTGTGTCATAATACAATACCCTTGCGCCAGATGTGGTAGATTTACCAACCCAGTGGAGGAGGGAGATCATTTATACTCCAGGGCAGAGGAATTGATTCTCAAAGCGCTCTGATGAAACGAACACATCCCTATAGGGCCGAATAATCATTGTATTGACGGAGTAAAACAGCCCCAGAGGCGAAAGGTAGCGAGAGGATCATGAACTAAATCACGGAGGGTGTAGGCATGCTTCTAAGAGCCAAAAGCTGTCCTTCCACGTAGGACAGGTCCCTCAAATGAAAGTCAGAGAAAATATTGTGGAGACTCTGGCATGCTGACATTATGTTGCTAAATACAACTGGTTCTCTATAGTCCCTCTTTGCAACAAAGACTGTACCAGTGCCTCAAGGTCCTCCAGTGATCCTGTCACCTTTGAAACAGGAAAATTGGAGAGTTTGAAACAGGAGGTGGACCTAACTTGGTAAAAGCAAGAACGTAGGTTGCACTTACCAGATTTCAAATATACGTTTTTTAATCTTTGATGCAAATATTTTGGTTTTAAGTGGTAAGGCCTGTATATATAATATATATATATATATATATATATATATATATATATATATATATATATATATATATATATATATATATATATATATATTTATTTATATATATATATATATATATATATATATATATATATATCTTTGGGTCATGAAGAAAATTTCAAAAGTTCAGAGGCCCAGTTTAAAACCACCAGTTGCCTTTTATGGGTGACTGCCTGTTTAAAGTCAGGACTGAAATTTATTTCTTGACATTGTCGTTGGAATTGTTGATGCATTGACAATCCTGGAATATCTGCCTTTCCCTGTTTTTTAACTTTTTTCCTTGTTGGGTAGAACTTTATGTGTATGGGTAATTTTTTACTGAACTATTTGGTATACCAGCCATATTCGGGTTAATCCTTGGATGGACTGCAGATTTTGATGCAGGAAGCACTCAGATTCTGTATGCGGGAGCCAGCTTTGTGGAAAGGACTTGTCCTTGTCCTGTAAGAGTTCGCGCTCTGTCGGCATGGATGAGAGAGAGTGTGATTGAAAATAACAGCTTTCATGCGCCTGTAGGAAATTCTGTTGACCCGGCAAGGGCACAGCAATATCCTGTTTTTCACCAGATTGGGAGCCAAAGCAACCAGAGGTGAGTGGAATAAGTCTATGGCTCTCGATTCATTGTAAATAAGCGCCAAAATTGGTGGATAAAGCTGGTACCATTAGCCCATAGTGTCGGAGTTGGCGGGGGGGGGGGGGGGGGCTCTAGTTCGTCTAGTGCCCTACTAGTGGTGAACTTGATTGGTCCCCCTTACCGATCACTGAGACTTTGCAGTCAGAGTGGGCCTACAATGACAATCTCCAATCTGGTGTAACTGGTGACGATGACCATACCCTGGCCTGTGGTCATGGAGGGTCCCGAGATCGGAATGGAAACCATTACTAGGACTGCAGCCCATCCTGTGGTGAAGTGGCCTAACCCAGGGACAGGAACAAGACCAGCGAAGACAATACCCTACCCCATGGTGGTGACGGGTCCTGTGTTGAAAACAAGTTAATTGTGCCACGGTATCGAAAATTCTTTTACCACAAATTACACATTCTGAAAAAAGTGCACCAACTTTCTTCTCAAATGAATGCCATATATAAGAGTTATATTATGAAATACACCACCAATATACAATGATGAATATGAAGGAGTTGAAGTTTATTGTGCTGAAGATGGTGGTGTTAGACTAAAGTAAACTTCCAAAGAGCATAAGCTACGAACGGTACACAGACTTACATGCTGCAATTTTAATCAGTTGATCTTTTAACTTACACAGGCACTATATGAAAATGAAAACTTATTAAGCTGGCTGAATGATATGGTTGAAAATGATGCTGATATAACTTATAAGAAGAAAGTTTTGGTAAGCGGTTACAAAATTATCCTGATATCAGGGCTAATGATACAAGAAGCAAAAAAAAAAGCATGCATGTTACGAAAATGTGGACTGGTGTGACGTAATGTTAAAAATATAAAAGGTTTAACATTTAATAGCTATATTGTTTTGTTCCGCGATGACAAATGACGTCATGTAAGCCTGTAATTGTGCATAGGATGGTCGAGAGATGGTATAACTACGTAAAAGGATTTTACAAAGGACAATGTAATGACCATAAACAAAATGTTTGAACGAAATTAAATTCGAAAATAAAAAAACAGAAGAACTTTACATCATGAAGATGGCCAATCATTATGTAGCAACCGAATACCGAAAATTGACGGCTGTATATGCAGCTCCTCACAATAATGATTTTCAAGAAAAAATATAACAAACCCATTTACCTACCGTGCGAACATTTTTGCTGACTGATCAGTTCGTAAATTGAAAAGGTGTTTACAATCTGCAAATGACATAGTGACACCGAATATATTGTTTTGGTAGAGAAGCAGTCAAGATATGCTCCAACTAAATTTTAGGAATCGAAAAAATAGGTTGTAAAATGCAGATAAAATTTGGGTGCACATACTTTTTCCTTAAATTAAAACATAAAGAAGAAAAATAGTACCTGATGAACAATTATTTAAGGTTCAGGAGTATCCCTAAATGCCAATAAGCAGGTTGTCTATTGTCACATCATCAAGGCTAGAGCAGGGTTAATGATATATTATTGGAACTTAACAATTTGTATTATATTGGGAAGTCTTTTGTACTCTAAGCCCCGGTCTGCCATGTTGATTGCTAGGTTCGACAGATATTTTCCATTTAGATAATTGATTCTTCATAACGTATTATCTGACGAAATTTGCATTTCTGTTCCATTAAATTTTTTTTTGCATTCATCCTTTAGAGCGAATTAACTGATGACCTCCTGGGGAATTCTGTGTGAGTTACAAGTTCCATGTTCCGGGCCACAGGACTCCCTGTAACACGCTATTTAAGATAGGGTATTTACGGTTTTAGGTTATGCTAGCAATACAAAAGCCCCGTTAAGAAGGATAAATATTTATAGCTTTCGTATTCCATGATACAACAATGGGTTTGAATTGGCCACGGTGCGAATCGTTTGTATTTGATAAATTGCAGGTATACGCGTAATAATAGGAAAGTAACTTGAGCGTCAACAAATCTAACCAAAGTTCAGCTCATTGATTCCACTGACACATGTCAAATTTTGGGTCTTTGATTAAAGTGTGTGTGCTGTTTTTCTAGGAAATCTTTCTTTCTTTCTTCTTTCTTTCTTTCTTTCTTTCTTTCTTTCTTTACAGGCAAATTTGTCAGACATTTCATTTGAAAACTATTACATGTAGAAACTCCAAAGTTGGCACAATTATACTTCTATAGATAATTATCTGGCTTTTTTATAATGAGAGGTCATGCTTTTCAAAATTATGCAAATGAAGGCTAATTAAAGGTTTAAATGTTCAATATCTTATATACTATAGTAGATGTGGTTCCGAGTGTACAGGAATTCGATCATAGCAAGGTTAAGGTCATCGCAAACGTCAAGGTCATAGGTCATCTGAAGGTCAAAGATCAAATTTAAGCCAAAAATGTCATTTTTGAGGTCAAGGTTCACTTCACGTAGAGGTCATCTCAAGGTCAAAGGTCATTTCAACGTCAAAGGCCACTTTCGATGGTGGCTTTCTTCTAGCCATACCTTGGTCAATTTTTATCCAATTTTGATCATGTTGGGTTCACATTGTAGCTATTGTAACACTGCACATTTTTTAAAATTTACATGTGACCTCTAAAGGTCAAAGATCAAGGTCATGTGGACCTTTAAAGTTTCATCCAGTCATAACTTGGCCAATCTCCATCCAATTCTAATCATGTTGCACTCAAATTGTAGTTATTGCTACACTGTACATTTTCATAAGAACATGTAACCTCAAAAGGGCAAAGGTCAAGGTCATTTGGCCCTTTGAAAGCTTCATCTTGCCATAACTTGGTCAAATTTACTCCGATTTGGTTCATGTTTGGCTTAAATTATGGGTATTGTAACACTGTGCAATTTACATTTGACCTGTAAAGGTCAAGGTCAAGGTCATTTGGACATTGAAATTTGCATGCAGCCATACGCTTAATGGAAAGTGAAGTTCCAAAGGATAAAAGTTGCAGCATTTAATATTTACAACTTTTGCAGGCACACAGACAGATTTGCTTTGAAGCAAATCTTTTCCAGTTTCTTTCTTTCTTTCTTTCTTCTTTACCAGCAAATTTGTCTGACACTTTTCTCAGACACTTTTATACATAGAAACTCCAAACTTAGCATGATTGTACCTCCATACAAGGAGTTTGACCTTTTTATACACAGAAATGAAGATGTTTAAAATTATGCAAATTAGGGGCATTTGAAATTTTAAAACTTGAATATCTTCAAAACTATTATAGATAGAGGTGTCATTTTAACTTCTACTAGGGGGTTATTAATCATTACGCATCAAATGAATTTAAAGCAAAAGTTGTAGCAATTTAAATTATGCTAATTAGCAGCATTTGAAATTTTAAGAAATTCAGTTTTATAAAATAGTTGTACATTGCCATACAAATATGCTTTGAGGACACACACACTGATTTGCTATGCAGCAAATCATCTTTCCTAGTGTTGTTATATGTTTCTACAAAGTAGTAATTTCATGTAAGGCAATATATTCGTTAAACACTTAGCTGCACGCATGCATGGCTTGCTTCAATATTTGCCCTTGGTAATACTTTTGCGCTCCTATCAAGATTTTCACCCTCTTCACTTTGTGAAATGTGCAATTTGAAAGAGCCACTACAAAGTTCCAAATAGACTACCTATCCTTACATCCATATATGTGAAACAATAGGGCAAAACATTCCAAGTACATTGCATGCTAGAAACAAGGCCATCCACCATTTACTTTAACCACTTCTCTCAAGTCTATTTAAATGAGAATATTTTAACTATTTGGGATTCCTTAATAAACAGTATGTTCCAAGAGAAAGACTGCTAAAGTGCTAAATATTTGTTGCTCATTCCGTCATATACAGAATTCAGGGACATTCTTCATAGAATAGCATTGAGTTCCTTAGTAAGGTTATCCCTTAGTATAAGAATCGTGTTTACCCTGATGCCAATTTCGTTCCACAAATGCTTAGTAAAAGCTCGTGTTTATATTTGTATCTGATCACCCCAATAACGTCATAGTAAAATGCCAACTTTCGCTTTTATTCCCAGGTAATCTTCTTGACTCAAATTTCCATAGTAATGTTAAAATATATGGTCCAATTTCAAAATGTATATAGACTTTTCAGAGTATTTGATCGGCATAAATTAGCTTGTGAGTGTTACAATCAAAGGGAACCACAAAACTGTCATGAGTTGTAAATATTGTTTCCCACAATACACGATGAAAATGCTATTTTATGAAATGGAAGATCAAGCGTGTTTGTCGGCTATTCATATTGGGATGCAGATTCAACATAAACTATTTTATAAACTGGGACACAAAAACTGAATGTATGTATGTATGCATGTATGGATGTATGTATGTATATATGTATGTATGTATGTATGTATGTATGTATGTATGTATGCATGCATGTGTGTGTGTACATATGTATGTATGTTTCCGTGCTTGTGCGTGGAAACATACAACTTGTGACGTCTTGGGGTCATGTTGTTGGACACTTTAAAATATTTGGTTTGAAATGAACATCGATCGAGGAGTAGATTGGGTGAAATTTTAAATGTGCCATGCAACGCAGCAGTGTGATTTTTACATGGAGATTTGTGTCGTTAGCTGTACACTCATGTTGTCTCAAGTGCATTGAGTGTTGCCATTTAAAGCTATTAGAGCATCATTGATTCTGTTATAATTACTTTCAAAACTATAGGCAAGCCACAAGAATGTTTCTGATTGACGCACGTTCATAACGAACATGTTGGGTTTTGTATTTGGAAATTTCTGGGGAACGCTATTGATATTTGAGTTAATGTTTCTGAAATGATTTGCCTTTGGCTTGATAGCAGTTTTTACCCACATCCTTAAGGAAGGTTTTTTTCAGAGATTCATTTTAATAGTGCAATTCAAATTGGCACTCTATTAATTTGAAATTGAGTATGATGGCTCTGATTGTGGCTACATCTGATTGATGTATGAATGCTTGCGCTTTCTTGGTGTGTACATGACAAAAGGGATTGTTTCCTAATTTTGACCGACATATGTGTGGTTTTTTGCACTTATATAGTTGTAATGTATTGCATGGGGATGAAACCAATATCAACTGGTAATCATTCCATGCAGACAACGAGAATGTGTAGTTTGTCATATTTTTGTAACTGAAAGTAGCAATTCACTTTGCAGCAGAAGACGATTATGACGAACTCCATATAACGCGGTTTTCTTCATCATATTTTTAATAAATAGATGTTTTGCCAATATTTCTTTTCCAGCGTACATGTGATGAGCCAATATCTTAGGATTTGACATTTTATTGGAATTAAATATATCTAAGATATGCATCATTGTGAACAAATGGGAGCAAAAGCAAAGCGGTTTTTGCCTTTATGTTTTTTTTTTGTTTTTTGTTTTGTTTTGTTTGTTTGTTGTGTGTTTTTGTTTTTGTTTTTTTTTTTTTTTTTTGTTTCATTCATTCCTTCATAAGTGGCGGATTGTAACACAGTGGGAAAGCATCACCACCACAGGCATTCACAATGCAGACCGATGTCCTTTTTAGTCCACACGGAAGCACGATTTACTGTTTGCTGTTACTTTTTTTTTTTTTTTTTTTTTTTTTGCATTTCTTTGTTCAAGTCTGTTTTATTTGTTGTTTGAATATCAGTTAGAAGCTCTCACGATAAAGTATATGACATTATTCAAGGTCCAGAGGTATTAAGTGAAAATGAAACAAGGAAATTTATTCAGAATCGTTTTAATCCTCATAGTTATATCGTGCCAATTGAAGAGTTGATGTTATCACGATATCATCTTGTGATTAAAAATGTAAATAATAAGTTAACTTTCTGCGTTGCGTATTTTTTTTTCTTTTGATGTGTGCATACCATAAGTGGTCATACTGAAGGAATCGATAGGTGGTGCCACCTTGTTGCTACTGGTGAAACTAAGTCTGTGTGTTGTGCCATTTCAAATTTTATAGTTCTCAGTTCTATCACCAGATGTCGACAACATTTACCATGAAAAAGAAGCCTGAATCAGAAACATATTATTTTATGACTGAAAATTGTGCAAATTGTCTGGTACTTCATCCACATGAAGCAAACATTTCAGAAACTAAGTAAGCATCAGCAGCAGTCCAGAGGTTTTCATGCAACTGCATGGTATATTACATAGGTCCATAACAACTAGAGGGCATGATTGGCGGTTGTTTTTTTTTATATCAAGCATCTATGATCCATCTTCAGAAGCTGAAACTGTGTGCAAAAAGGAATATTTGCTGAGATTCTTCTTGATGAAACTATTTACAAGGCGTATCTACACCTATGATACTGACGCAAAATGAAAATATGTGATTCAGTGAACGACATGAACTGTTTGTGAAAAAAGAAAATATGCAGGAAAATGTTTCCCCTGGATTGTAACATTCAAAAATACTAAAACCAGATTTTTCAAGGAAGGATGTATGGCACACAAACACACACACACACACACACACACACACACACACACACACACACACACACACACATACATACATATATATATATATATATATATATATATATATATATATATATATATATATATATATATATATATATATATATGGGGGTGTGTATGTGTGTCCGCATTTTAATAAATACATGAACTGGTACTTGATATTACTGATTTGGTACTTTTGTGCAAGTATCGGTATGTTTGAGAGCAATATGGCACCCAGGTAACTATGGGTGACGGCAACCTCCCCTTCTCCAACAAGGAGCACTTGTTTACTCAATTCCAGATATTCAAGTGCTTTTACCCTTTATGAATCCCATAACAATATATACATTTTGGAATTATTTAAAGTCTTTGAAAATTATCTAAATTGTAGCAGCATTATTTTCTTGGGAAAAAATTAACTTGTGGTAATAAACCTGAATATTCTCCCGCAAGCAGATTTTATCAAAGATTCTGAACATTGTTACATATATATATATATATATATATATAAAGAGAAATGATTAGTCGCAAACTCAGCAATTATAATAGGGTGACATAATTTATACCCTGATTTACAGTTTACAGTGCCTTGTGTTCCTTAGGTGACAACATGCCATCATGACCTGCGATGCCCTGTGTTCCACCATATTAACATTGTTTGCATTGCGGGCGACAATGTGACCATTCACTTAGATGTCGTCTGTACCACCAAGTACTTATTCTTTAGCAAATGATTAGGAATATATTATACCATTCGTCTTTTTAGCAACTTTCTCGTATAATATCAAAATTAACCAACCTGTGCTTCTGTGCCATTTATATTTGAACGTTTCCGAATGCAGGTTACAGCTATAGACATAAAAACAATAATACCGCTTTGCATCCACATATGTCCAGTCCTCTCTAGAGCCGGTGATCAACACTATCTAATGTACAGGTCATCAATCCAATTGGCATTATATTGTACTGTTACAGCTTTATTGGTTGTACAGGCCATGAAGCCCATTGGTACTATTATTGAGCTGTTGCAGGCCTATTTCAGACACGGGAAATCAGGCAAATTTGTATTATCATTGAGTTGTCATAGCTCTATATCATATATATAGGTCATCAAGCCAATTGGTATTATTCCTGAGCTGTTATAGCTCCATCTCATATACAGATCACTAATCCAACTGCTATTATTATTGTTTTCAGGTCTATCCCAGATACAGGTCATCAAACCAATCTGTATTATTATCATTATTCAGGTGTCACAGTTTAGTCTCATATACAGGCTATCAAGACAATAGGTGTAATTATTGAGCTGTTACAGCTCTATTTCATATACAGGTCATCAAGCAAATTAGTGTAATTATTGAGTTGTTACAGCTCTATCTCACATACAGGTCATCAAGCAAATTAGTGTAATTATTGAGTTGTTACAGCTCTATCTCATATACCAGTCATCAAGCAAATTAGTGTAATTATTGAGTCGTTACAGCTGTGTCTCATATACAGGTAATCACACCTATTGGTGTCATTGTTAAGTTGTTACAGATCTATCTCAAATATGGGCTATCAAGCCAATTTGTATTATTATTGGGCTCTTACAGATCTATCTTATGTACAGGTCGTGAAGCCAATTGGTGTAAATATTAAATTATCTCCCAGCTCTATTTAATATATGCAGGTCATGAAGCCAATGAGTCTTGCTCTTTATTTATTACAACTCTATCACGTGTAAAGGTCATTAAGCAAATTGGTATTTTTAGTTTGAGCATATTTATTTCACCCGGATTGCCTAATAGTACATCAAGATGACTAAGATGGAGGCTATCCAGACACCAGACATACAGACTCAAATATCATGTTTACCAGACACACAGGACAAAACATATCGAAATAAGCATACTCAGTGGAGACGGAACATTATTTTACAATAATAAGTTATATACTAAGAATATAAAGGTGGAAGATGTAAACCTAGTGCACAGTGAGACTGGCAACTTTGGATCGAAATTACCCATTCAATTTTTTCACAAGTACATAAAACCTATATATTTTCTGATTACTACATATCCATAGATTTGTATGCATGTGATTTTTTTGCACAATTGGGATTGTTTGAAATCTCATAGCATTCTTTCTGACTTGGTAGGATTTTCACATTTTCCGCGCAGAAGTTACGCAATTTTTTTTCCCAAGTTGAAATCAGAAGAAATTGAAAATATATATCCATGTTCAGGATCGAATTTAATGGTGAGTCCTGAAATAGCATAAATAAAAAGTTATAAAAACTGAAGCTAGTCCTGACAGGCTGTTCCTGGAATTCCTGGAAACCATTCCTTGGTGTGATATTTTTCTTTTTATGTCCTTTGATTGTAATATGCAAGGGTAATTCCTATGTTTGTGAGGCGAAATACAAATTACAGAGGTTCAGCAGAAAACAGTTCAAAGAAAATCGCATTGAAAGAAAATGTTGCCAATTTTTATGCATACATGGCTGTAATAGGACACATACTCATTTCGTCTGCCCTGTGCTTTTATTATTGTATGAATAAACTTGTAGCTTTACCTCTGGGATCTTGCCATTCAAAAAAGTATATTTTGTGGCTCAAAACTTGACTATCTTAACTTTGGAGCATCACGCTTGGCTTGTTTGGGTGTGGATTTACATGTGGCTTTCCATATTTGGGGTGCAGTAAGTAGATTGTGCAAATTTGTTTTAACATCAATGGAGAATTTCAAAGTAGTCAGAACAATGGTATTGATTAGTCTGTACTTGCCCATTCTTCTCTCCATGGTTAATAGTTTCCTGTTCCCTATGAGTGACCGTTGCCGGTTGCACAATTAGTTTCCAGGGGTCATGGATTAATGACAGTGCAAACAAGGATATGGTTCATTATTTTGCCCATACAAACAAACTCCATGTGTTCAGTACTGCTGAAACTGTTCAGTGTAGACAAAAGTTTTGAGCCCAATTTACTCATATAAATTTATGTTCGCACATCTGAGTTTTTGGGATCATAGTTTAATTATCAAACTATCCAAAAATGTTTAAAAGTGGTTAGAGGATATCCAAGTGTGCTGGCTTCAGATCTTCCACCTTAAGTATAAATGCCAGATGCAACCGGTAATTATATATCTTTTACTTATTTATATAACAACACAGGCATGAAATGGATAAGTATACAACTCTTTTCGTTTCAGTTTTGTAAGTTTGCACCAGATTAAAAGAAGCTTCATTTATACAATCAGGCTGTCCAGGATTTCGATATACTGATATATCTATTACATGACTTAGAGCCACATAAACAGGAAAAAGAGGATGCAGGCCTGGTGCAATTAGATTTCTTATGTCAGTAAGCATTTTGAGTCCTTGGGTATCATATAAACGACAGTAAGAGAAAAGTGACTAACAGGCTCTTCATAATCGACACATTTGCATAACGGGGATGGGACTGCATGAATCTGAAACAAATGCTGACTTAGGGGCTATAGCCGTGGCGTACCTGAGGCCGACACATGTTAAGGAAAACGGTTACCGTATGAAAAATAGGGAGGGACGTTATCGGTTGCTAGGAGTTTCTCGGTTTAAATAGAATTTACACTTCGGAATTGGCCTTAGATTACTTATGTCTAGCGGTATGATCCTAGAGACATATTTTAGAAGGTAGGAAAAAAGTACTATCGCGATTTGTTTGACATTTGAGCTGCCTTACGGTGGAAGATATTCGGAGGGTCCGCGTCACTCGGCAGTTGGAACTGGATCAGACAGGTAAGTGGGACATCATTTATGAAGCATTTTATAGAGCATAATTAACTTGCAATATTGGAATCTAGTACTCAACATCCCAGTTCAGATGGAAGTTTGACACGGGATGTGCGACGAAGCATTTGTTATGCCCACGCTGCACTTATCAAATACAGTACACTCATACTCTAGAATTGGTCGAACCATACATGGGTACAATTTGGTAGGGCTTTTTCTTGATAATTTGAATTTCAGTCTTTTCAGTAATGCAAGACGTTCTGATGCCTTACTTATCACACATTCGATATATGCTTTCCAAACTAAACCAGGAGACAAAGTAATACCCCAGTAGTATGAGAAGAAACTTCTGGAACTATGCCTTCACCAAGCAGTATTGGAGGATTGTCATTTTTGTTACGTTTTGCCGCAAATAAAACAGACAAGTACTTGCTTGCATTGAACGTGAAACGCCAGAGTTTACCCCTTGATTGTGAAGTATTTTGAATATGCCAGTATCATCTGCAAACATTTGTATGTCTCATGAGATAGTGTCGAACAAATCAATCAAATAAACTAAGAAAAGCAGGGGACCCAATATGGACCCTGGCGGCACTCCTGCCTTCACAGGGAGCCAACCTGGCCGCTCGTCTTGTAGAACCAAACGCTGTTGCCTGTTTGAAAGATATCTTTTGACCCAATTTACCAAAGATAGCTGAAGGTCTAATTCACGTAATTTAAAAAGAAGTCGCTCATACCAAACCTTGTCAAACGCTTTGGAGATATCCAAAAAGAACACCCTTGCTTCAACCACTCACTCAAGGCCATTGTAAAGATCGCGAACAATACTTACCAATTGAGTGACAGTAAATTATTTTTCTTGAATTCTGATTGCGTTTGGTAAGAAAGTCATTTCCTACAAGATATTCGTAAACTTGATTAAATACAAGACACTCGAGAACTGTAGACACGTTGCAAAGTAGGAAAATAGGCATGCAATTTTATTTGAATTATCAGACAGATTTTTTTTTAATATGGCCCAAAGATATGATCTCTTCCAGCTATCAGGAAGGGTGCAGGTGCGAAGTGAAAAAAGAAAATTAGTTACCGATATGCAAGTGGCAGTTGATGCGCTTTTGAGAAGATTTCCAATCATGTCAGGCCCAGTTGCCTAACTGATCTTGATAGAGGAAAGTCTCTTTAGAACAATATTTTCCATCACTGGAAACATATGGAGCCTTTTTCTGTTCTGTTTTCGAAAGCAGGCGGGGGGGGGGTCCATCCTGGGTCAACTTTGTTTGGTTTGCAAAGTAGCAGTTGAAAATTTAATTTTTTTCTGAATCATGACATATAACTTTGCTATTTTCAACAAGGGGTGGAAAAGAAACGAATATTTTGTTGCCAAGAACACTTATTCAGCCCACACCATTTTTGTATTGAGAGTACTGTCAAGTTCACGCCTTAGTCTTGGAAATCAAGAAAAATATATTTTTGGAAACACCTGGTTCCTTGGTCTCTTTTAAATTGGTAATGAGCTCCAAGTAAGGTACGTTTGAAGCGTCTTTATGCCCTATTACGCCTCTTAATTAATCTCTTAATCGAAGAACCCATGGTCTGTCCTTCGGATTGGTGTAAACATTTTTGAAAGGTATATGTTTTTGTAATATCCCAGAACAAATCGGTTCGATAGGCTACGATGTCATTAATATTTTCAAATCCTCAAAAAGCAGTATTGTGATTGAGTTACAACTCTTTCTCATCTACAGGTCATCGATTCAATTGGGGTTATTAATTAGTTATCATACGTCATTCTTTGCCTCCTCACGTAGTTAAACGTGCGCAAGTGAACATCATAGTTTACAAAGATTGCTATTATTGTGCTAAATTTTGATTTCACAGTTTTATGCGAGTTTGATGCATGTAAACGAAGTATGTAAATAAAAACTCTTATATATTACACCTGTTGCTGAGAATCAATGGAACAGAGTTAACTTGCACTGTTTTAAAATAGAAAAAAAAGTTTTCCAATTTTATACACATGGTCCGCTTGGCATACTAAAGGAAGAATGCTGGAAGATACTTTAGGAAATTCACATATAACACAAATAAAAAAGGTAAAGCCTGCATCTTCAAAGTTGCTCCACAGTTTTGTAGTTGGGGTACATTTTCACTCCAGTTTTAAAATGAGGAAATCAGATTTGTAAACAAAATACCACATACCGCCCGTTATTCGGAACTGATTTGCTGCGTAAGTATTGTCAAGACAAAAGGCTTTTTGTGTGCGTGCTTTCGTATTGAATGTTTTCATATACATGTACATTTATTCATCTGTAACATAAGAGCCGCAATCGAATACTTTTAACCATGTATAATATATAACCACAGAGTAATATATTTTCAAAACATAAATCACAACACAATCAGACTACACTCACGATTATTTTGTAAATTGAAGAAACGTATGCACATGCATCCACGTATACATGTACACCACAGGTGGTGACTGAAGGGAAAGTACTAGCCCGACTAAAGCAATCTGCCCTCCAGGCAGATCCAGCATGGAACTGCTCCGCCCAACAGCTAAAAAAAAACCGTATAGATGCATTAAGCATGCTGCTGGACCCATCCAAAGCACTATGGCGGCTTACTCACACCGCCACCGTGGAGCCGCGATTGCAACCAGCAGCTCAAGTGACCCCCCCCCCTCCCTCCTTCCGCCAGCCACTGCGTGTCGACCGTCCATGCCACACAAATTTATGGACGCACTGTATAAAATCATATACATGAGGTATCAAGAAAAAAAAAGCTATTGGATGGCAAATTACAATTTTTCAACAATCTTTGATCACCTTCTTCATAAAAATATGTTGTTTTCCTTGACAATATAAAAATTGTTGCTCCATGGAAATTTTAAACTTGAGATACTTCACAAATGCAGCAAAGGAAATGCTTTCCTTCTTACATAGTTCTTTTGAAGTATGGTGTCTTTTGCAGGACAAAAATAGCATGTCTCAGTATCTTGTATACCCATTTTAAAGGTCAGCTTGGTTTAATAGTTACCACAAATTAGAAAGTTGATGTTTAGGGTGGTTAGAAATGATAAATGAAAACCAAAAGGTTAATTTCACTTTCGAAAAGTGTTGAGTTAGCTCCAAAGGTGAGTCACATTTGCTGCATGGCAGACATTGCTTTGTAGACATAGCTGTCAACTCCTGCGTTTTCACTGGGAGTCCCCCGTTTTGCAGACTCAAAAGGTTCTTGAAATGACACGGATTTTGAAGCAAAATTGATCATTTTCTTTAATTCCATACACGTTTTTACAAGAACCTCCCGGTCACGCGTCTATGGGGATTGACACCCATGTGTGGATGAGGCGTGAGGGGTGGTAGCTATCCAAACATGTGTTATCTGGTTATGGGATTAAAGACCTCGCAACATAGAGTAGTGATTGGACATACACATGACAGTGCCCAGCTAACTCGACCTGTTCTAGACTGTGAAACCCTAGACATGAATATGGAACAAGATTGGTCTTTTTTGTCCACGTTTTCTTCCCATCTTTCCATTAATTATTTTAAAATGGTTAAACACACCAAAGTTGCGTTACAATGTTACCATGTAACAACATCCCAGACCGGGGTTGTCACTGTGACATTAGATTGATAATTATGTGATACATTGTAACGTAATAGAATTACGAGACCTGTGTTTTGCTGTAATGCAAACTTTGAAATCAGCATCGCACGGAAGATTAATTTGTTAATCCTGAAAAAAAAAAAATGAAGCACTGCTCCTGGTTATATGTTTAATGCCTTATTTGACAAGTTCAATGAATTCTTCTATTGTCCACTGATGGGACTGCATTTGGCAACAGCAGTAGTTTTTTTCTTGCCAAAACGATCCTTAACATCGTCATATTTGACAAATAGTGACTTTCGCAAAGTGTTCGCTACATAGAGGAGATCGGCTACCGGCCCTCGCCACTTGTCCCTGCAAATCTTGACTGCACGGGCCCACGCTCTCCGTAATTTCAGGTCCTTGGGGGGGAATGCAAAGAAGCTGTAGAACTTGTATTGCTACAATTAACAGCAACACGCTGACCCATCCTGGGCTGGAACAGGGACGAAAATGGATGTTTTAACATGCATTTTTAATCCTGTTGATGAAGTGTAAATACAATATGTTTAAAGCAAGGGACACTTCACAGCCATAGCTCGCTAGCATGGTCGGAGTTTTCCCGGTCAGCCAGAGGTGTTGCGTTTGTGACGTCACTAACCTTTATCGCTTTGAGGGTGTCAGATATGAATGGAAAGAGACGACTGAAGGTGCAGTGAGTTTTTAAAATAAAAATTGTGATAGAAGTATTATTTTTCACATCCAACGTTTTTTTTTTAATGCACCGTATGACAAGCATATCCCATCAGTCACCCATGTATACAATTTGAACGATAAATCCTTTAAACAGTGTAGCGTTATATTGAACATATCGATGTAGAACTGAAAATTGAAAAAAAACTTGAAGTATACTTTCCATTATACATGAAAAAGAAAGATAGAATATATCATGCCATTCTTCCATTTCAGTATTAAATAGTTTAGACCAAGTGGATACACAACTGGGAATTCCTGCGTAGTGTTTTCTAAAAAGCACCAATAAAAATCTATAATGTAAGTTACATGTTCAATATTTTTTTACTTTTTACAGGGAATGTCTGTGAATTTTTTTTTTTTTTTTTTTTTTGAAAAGAAATTTTTTGTTCCCATGTTCTTGGTGTGACTGATCTTAAAGAGCAAAAGTCGATACAATTGATCCGTAAGCTCCTCGACAGATAGAAAGTCCCGATCAGTGTTTATAATATCACCAATAAACTGAACACCTTTTAGATACCAATGTTTACAAAATGCTATCTTATTGTCAACCATAATGAATGAATTACCCCCCCCCCCAAAAAAAAATCGCTTAAAATGCCCTTTACAGTATTTGGATGAAAAAACTCTTTAAACTGCTTCCAAACATCGATAACACCAACGTTGAAAAAGTGGAAAATCAAAATGGTCGCTGCTAATGTGACACCTACTCAAAATAAATCCAATACAGCAATATCAGGTATGAGCTGTTAGAAAACTAATATCCACTTTACTCCTCTGTTGCTAGACATACGTTTCACTCAGTTCTGTCTAAAAGCTAGAACCTGGGTGTTGAAATATAGAGCTTTGAGTTCACCGGGAGATATGCACCAGTGCAGAACTTTTAACTTTATGTGTAGAGTCGTTTGACATAAATTTATATAGTTCAGGTTGCACATATTCAATGATAAGTTTATCTATACACTACTATATATTATCTGAAGCCAATCTTGAATACTGGTCAAAATCAAAAGCTCAGAGTAGTTTAACAATATAATTCCATTCAATTGCATCAAAGCTTTTTAAAAATCTATAGGTAATAGGAGTCCACTGTGTTTTTGCTTCTTGCAGAATTGTATTACATCAGCAATCAATCCAATGGTTTTACCAATGAATGTAACTTCTATGTAACCCATATGATTTTTGAACAAGACATATGAGAAACAATATATTCCTTGTACAAATAAGATTACAATTTCTTCGAATAAGTGAATGATTGCTAAGTACAGATAATAGTTTATTGATAAGAAAATTATTTTTCGGTATCATGCCATGAATTATCGGCATAATCATGATCGTTCGAGTAGGGCGATCTTACTCGAGCATAACTCAAAGA
>OZ026612.1:92835860-92855860 GCA_964020975.1 Hermodice carunculata | reverse complement strand
GGGCATTGGAAAAATTAAAAGTATAATGTCTCCAAAACTGCCACAGATAGAGGAGTCATTCCAACTTTAATTTATTGATTTGTGACTTAGCCTCATCCAATGGGTCATGCACCAAAGTTGCAGATTGTTTTATGTATGCAAATCAGGCGAATACGCAAAATGTTAATTTGAATAGCTTAAAAAAATTATTATAGAAAGAGGTGCCAATCCAACCTCATTTGATATGTTTGGGACATACCCGCATCCAATGAACATGAATTAAAATATAAAACTTTAATTTATGCAAATTAGAAACGTTTGAAATTTTAAACGCTGAACATTTTAAATACTATTAAAAGTAGAAGTACCATTCCATTCCGGTTCATAGGTTTATGCCATACTTGTATCCAATAAACACAACCAAACGTTTTAGAATTTTAATTTCTGCAAATTACAGTACTTGAAAAGCTTAACTGTTGAATGTATCCAAAGCTATTAAAAACAGCGGTGCCACGCACAATTTAATTCATATATTTGTGCTCAAGGCGAATCCAATGGACCACAAATAATAAACCTGTGGAATTTTAATAAGCTCAGCTGACTTGACAGTCTTTTCAGCTTGTAGGATGGCCCATCGTCCGTCCGTCCACAATTCACGTTTCGACGTCTCCTCCAAAGCCGTCAGCCAAAATCACTTCAAACTTGATGGCAATGTACCTTGGGTGGGTCTCTACAAAATTTGCTCAAATGATCATGCTAATGGATTTTTGGATCTTTTAAGAATTATTTTTGTTGTTGGGGGCGGGGGGGGGGGGATTTCTCAAAATCTTCTCCAAAACCGCCCACCCAATTACTTTGATATCACAGGGATTCCTAGTGCTTAAATTGTTCACCTGGTAGCATTGCCATTTATTTCCTTTTTTATGATTTTTTGTGTGTTTTCGCTATTTTTGATTTCTTCTCCAGAGCTGTCACTCCGATAAAGCTGAAACGTGGTAGATATGTTCCTTGTGGAAGGGTCAAACAAAGCTGTTCAATAGGTGGCACTGCTGTGGATTTCTGATCTTTAACGGATTTTCCAATTTGGGTATTTATCTCTAAATACACCGTTCCTATTGATTATTACATATATGCCAAACTTGGTAGGGATGTGACTTTGATAAGTATCTACCTATTTTGTCCTATCCCAAGTTCACAGGAACACAGGTTTGATGAATTTCTAGGTATGCTGATTATGGGCTGTTCACACAGCCCTCTTGTGTTTGCTAATTATGGACACTTGAACAAGCTAAATAAGGTTAATTTGTCCGTGATTTCTTAAACTCTAAGGTTTGTGCTACGGTAGCATCCAAGTGAGCTTTGAAAGCACACAAACAGATTTGCTTTTGACGTTTTGTTATTGTTTCTGATAACATACCCGATTTTATAACCTTCGCAACCTGAAAACCACATTATAAATTAGCTGTAAAATGCTCGAGACCGACCACCTTACCTGTATGCAATTATTATTTTTTCAAAATTCTCTCTTCCTTTCTGCCCACATATTGTTCCGCAGCTTTTCTCGAAGATAGCTATAGCTAAAATCCAGACTGTTGCATGGTCAACACCCGTTAATTAAAATTCGTCCTCTAATGTAGAATAATTTAATATGTTCGAAATTATACAAATTACTGGTAATTGGTATTCTAATAAAAATCGTCATGTCTTGAAAACTATTCTGAATAGAGGTGTCATTCCCAGTTCAATATGTGGGTTTGTGTCAAGGGCAATTCATATCATATGCATACAAGTTGATTGGTTTCAATATATGCTCAATCCACTGAATACCTTACAGACTTTCAAACATACATCCCCCACCCACCAACACCACCACATGTACATAAACAAGCCGGTCACTTTTCTCTACATCCATGCTGTCATGCATTTTGCATGCACAATAAATCAGCTGCACAGTCAGAACCTGTCCCCAAGGCAACTGACTATGCATATGGTACAATTGAAGGTCTTGCAGCAACTGAAAAAAAACATAAAAAACAAAAAGGAAAGAAAAGAAACTTCCAACAACTGAGAAGTAACTAAGGTTCTCGACAAATTCTATGAAATCACTTACCGTTCATGTTAAAGAAATTTCTTAGGCCCAAATAAATTGAGTGGCCCCATCACAATGCTGCAATGGTATATCTAAGGCAGGAAGCAGCATTGTGCTTGAGGCTATCTGAGCCAGCCCTTGACCACTGGATCTCCAGGTGGAAGCCTGTAATATAATAATGCCCATCACAAATAGCATAGCTATAGCTGTTGACGTAAGTTGGCTTGAGCACTAAGTGTAACAGTCATCCAGTCCACAATGACTGTTTTGACAACTTCGTGGATTGCATAACGACAGAACTGGAATGTGGAACCATTTAGTGTGTCATCCCATCGATTTGCTCAGCCTGCAGTGTCAGACATTTGATGTGTCTTTTTCTTCCTGTTACCTGTGAGATGAGACATGTCATTCAAAGGTACCCTTTTATCTGATTACTTCTTGTATTAGTTTTTGTCCCCCCCCCCCCCCCGCACGTGATGAAGGGACACAGACAGTTATGTTTTACTTGTAGTCACTTGCCAGTGGATGATAATATTATGCACACATTGTATATGTATATACAAATAATGTTTATTTATACGTGCATATACTCATCCATACTTTTGCGAGCCGACCGACCCTATCTTCATTGGGCACGTCCCCACTGTGGACACTTCGGTAATTCACCAGTCTCAATGGTGTCCTATATTGAGATGTGTCACTGTCATAGTAGACCTTGGAATTGGCTGTAAATTTTTGGTGTAACTTTGGATGATGTTCAATTTTTGACATGTGAGTACCTCTAATTGGCATGATTCTAAATCCTGCAAATTTTATGTCCTTCATTAGATGCTCCATTCGATGTATCAGTAGTAGCTGGAATAACACTCCCCTCTGTAATAGATTTGAAGATATTCAAGATTTAACGCTTGAAATATTCCTATCTTTCAATGAATTAAAAGTGTGATTAACTATAATATCTTACATTCTGGGCACACAAGCTCATTTGCTTACATAGTGTGATTCACCTTCAAACCTATTACAGAGGGGAGTGTTATTCTAGCTAGGCGACTGGTGCCAAAGGTTGCAGGTTCGAGTCCCGCTCGTTCCGAACATAAAATATAGTATTTTTTAATTATTACAGACAGATGTGTCAATCCAATTTTACTTTTAGGTGTGTGCTATGGGTGCATGCAATAAGATGTAGAATTTGCCTTCGAAACTTAAATGAGGAATATCTTCAAATGTATTGTGCATGTAAGTGTCAATAGCAAGATCAGTTGTTTGGTTTACGGCATATGTCGTCCAAAGAAATCAAAATTAAAGTTGTAAAATTTAAAAATGTGCCAATGAGGCACACTTAGAACATTTGAATATTCACCTCTTCAAAGCTATTAAATACGATAGGAGCAGTTTTAATTTAAAAGATACCGGTCAATACAGTTCTCACATTAGTGGAACAAAATTTTCAAATCTTCAATTTTATTCATTTTCAAGGCACGCAGACATATTTGTTCTATAGCATATCTTACTCTTTCTAGTTGGGTATGTGTGTTTCCAATCCTGAATTCTAAATCGGACCTACATATTACATTATTGTGATATGCATATTTTTGGAAAGACTACAAACTCGACATTAATATTATGGCATTCTGGTGATAATGGTGAGGTTTCATCGTGTTTATTAAATACAGCCTTGGCGAGCACACGGAAAACTAATTATCATTATTTCAGAAAAATGTGGAATCAAACTTTACCGTCAGATCCACTTTGCGTAAAATAAAAGTTCAATAAAAGGTAATATATGGTAAGTTTGAAATTCGTGTCTCAAATTTGTAATGTTGGTGCCCCAGATCTACGAAAGGATTACACCAGGAAGGCTGGCAAGTTTTAAACGATTCTAGAAAATAATCAGGGCAAATAAAAATGTGTGAGATGTCCTAATAGTTTACACATGCGTTGATAGCTCATGCCAATGGAGTGTACACAAGGGCGTACATACTGGATGACTATGCCTTATTAGTGATGTTTAGCCTAAGTAAATGACAATCATTTGATGCTCTTGCTCTGGCATCACGTTTTAGTTCATTTCTATATGCCTCTGTACCTAATAACCCCGGTTTTGCTAACACAAAATTTGAGAAATGCCTCTCACGTGGATCATGTAGACGTTTGAAACTAAAAAAAAATTGATGTCCATAGACTCTCTATTATTTTTTTATGATTTTGATCATTAAGCCCTTTATTACTTATACAGGACAGCCCGTAAATAGTGGTCCGACCAGGCTAGCCTATAACTTCTGGACTTTATAGCATAGAATTCTAGTGCGATTGGCGTGCCATTGGCGGGCGGTATTTGGATATGAGTAATATTTTTGCATGCTAGCCAGCGAGCTAGCCTAAATGGCACCGTACGTTTGGTGGGGGTAGCAATGCTATTAGGAAATCGCACGATGCGAATTGCCATTCATTTTCTGTGGCACAGAAGGCAGTCCCAGGCGCGCAATCCTCGCATCAAATGCCCGTGTTACTTGGTAAAAATAACTTTGAAGCTGGTGCATGGTCAATTTTATGCAACTCAGCTGGCGAGCATGTTTAGCATGCCCATGCCCAAAGTAGGCAATGGCCACGTGCGTTTAGTCTATCGCATCCGGTGGCATCGCATAGCATTGTACCATCGAAACTGGAAATGAATTTTCGCATTGACACGCCTGTGCCATTGTTCTAATGACCACACTTAGCCCGATGCGAGCACGTGAAGCGTCATGCTGTCAAAACTAGCATTGGTCTCACTGGCGCAAATGAGAAAAACGGTGCTAGCAATACGACGAAACGTCATGGGTTGTACTGTATACAACATAAAATTGTGTATTTTTTTTTTCATTTTACACTTTAAAAAATTGCTATGTGCAACTTAATTAATGCGACAATACTATGGTCTTTTGTACTCACTCAATGTGTGGTGGTGATAATAACTGTTAACACAGTTAGAATTTATTGACGAATATAATAACGTGGAATAAAAAGTAACTGTTCTGCCAAATCTATATCCTAAAAGTTGTCTGATCTATCAGTCTGAAAGCAGGTGGCATCGGTTACTGAAGTTAGGGTTAAAGTAAATCAATAAGAAATTTAAACCCATTGTCAAAAATGTTCGAGTTGTTTATTTTTTCCTAATAATACATAATAATTTGATATATCTCAAATTTATTTTCTAATCCTTATTGTAATACAGTTCTGAAAATAATTAACTCGTTTCCTACCTAAACATGGTTACCAATGGCCTCCATTGGACTGTTCCCAAATAGGAAGTAGTAATCCATGCATGCCGCGAGAAAGTTTTTCTTGCACTCTAGGATAAGAAACGGCTCTAGAATTGGGGACTTTGGATTGAGACAGGAAATAAATGTATTAGACTAACTTCCTATGTGGTCGTTAGCTGCATAGCTTACACATAATTCAGTTAAAATAGTGTTTGTTAAATGTTTTCTTCCTAATCGAGTCAATAAATAAGTATATTCTTTTATGGACCGAAGAAATAAAAAAGGACATCTTGCTGGATGTGTACAATAAATGCAGAAAATACAAGCCCTTTGTTATTGCAAACATTCATAAAGACATCAGGAAGTTATAGACTGCCACAATGAGTCCAGGAGAGCCCGAACGGCAGACCGCCCGTCGTCCTGAACTTGAATATGGGAAATGTACATGATGCCTCTGAACTTTAAACCAAGGCAGTGGTCTGATGTTCAAAGGTCTGATCACAGCTGCAGAAGACCCTTACATTTACCTTGGCCTTAATACCACGCGACTTGTAAACCTTTAGACAGTATTAACTCGGCATCTCGTTTGAAAATTTCTCAAGATATATATATATATATATATATATATATATATATATATATATATATATATATATATATATTTGTGTGTGTGTGTGTGTGTGTGTGTGGCTGTGGGTGTGGGTGTGGGTGTGGGTGGGTGTAGTTTACTTGACCTTATGTTTTAAATCTTTTCTTTCTTCCGGATACAGGACGACTAACCAATTAAGTAACCTTGGTTGCAGCTATGTTCAGCCTTCTTTCTTTCTTTTTACATCTTGTCTGCATCTTATCGTGGAGACAGGTTTAACTGGAATTAATGCAAATTCTCAGTATAATATGTGGGTTTGTGTCATGGGCAACTCCAATAGCATGCAAACGAAAGTTGATAAATTTCATTTTATGGGTCAGTCACTGAATTCTTGGATTCACCATCCTGGCCCTTTAACCAGTCAGCCAATCAAAAGGTGTGAACAGCATGTATTAATTCACAAAATACCTTGCGGATTTTCCACAACATAAACCGCCTTTCAGTCCGACAGGTACAAGTTGGTTACCGTTATCACCTCCATGTTGTTATGCAACCATTTTGCATGCATAATAATTCAGCTTACACAATGAGATCCTCTCTCCTGGGCAACTTACTATCTATAGTACAATAGACTGTCTTCTTTGAATGGCTTAGGTCTTGTAGCAAGTAGGAAAACAAACTCCTAATAACTTCAGTCTCACCAAAATATAGAGAATAACTTACTGCTCATGTTGAACAGATCTACAGGGCCCAAATAACTGAGTGGCCTCGTTACAATTCTGCAATACTATATCTATAGTAGGAAGAAGCATTGTGCCCGCGGCTATATGATCGAGCCCTTGATCCCATGAGACCACTAGATATCTGGGAAGAGACCTGTAATATGATAACTCCATGACACATGGCACAGCATGGGTGAAAGCTGGCTGGATCACTCCGTCATAAAACTTTAAGTCTTCCAGCCCACAATGACAGTTTTGACAACTTCGTGGATTTCAAAACCACGGAAGTGGACAATTCAGTGTGTGGATTAGTGTCATCCCAGTGATTTGCTCAAGGCTGCGGTTGAAGACTTTCGGTGTTTCTTATCCTTCTTGGCTCCAGTGAGATGAGACCTGTTCTTCAAGGATGCCCTATTATTAGATCAGTTCTTGTACCAAACTTTTCACGTGTGATAAAGAACCAAAGAAAATTTTGTTTTACATGTAGTCATTTCCCAATGGATTATAATATTAGGCATACATTGTATATTGTCCATACTTATCCGTTCTTAAAAGGGTTGACTGACCCTCCCTGAAGTGAAAAACTCCGTCCAGTGGATACTTTTTACCAGGCCCCATGCTGCCTTCTATTGAGTCTTGGGAGGTTTCACTGTACAATCAAACCTTGGAATTTGGTGTATATCTGAGTGTAACTGCTGATGATATTCAAGTTTCAAATGTAAAATGCCTCTAATATTAGCATGATTTTAAATGCTATAAGTTTAAATCCTTCATTATATGTGCCATAGTGTATATATGTACTTGTAGCAGTTGCAATTTTACTTCTTTCTGCAATAGATTTGACGATATTCAAGATTGAAAATTTTAATACTTCAAGTACTCAATGAAGTCAATGTTTGATCAACAGTAATATCTTCCTGTCTGGGCATTTATACTGATGTTCTCGAGCTCATTTATTTATGTTTGATTATTACAGATAGAGGTGTCAATCTAACTTCGTTTTTTTTTTTTTTTTTAGTTTGTGCCATATGTACATCTATTGAAATGAAAATTAATTTGAATTCATATTAATTAAAACTTCCAAGCTTCAAATAGTGAGTATCGTCAAATGTATTGTAGATAGACCTGTCGGTACCAACATCAATTGATTGGTCTATGGTATAGGTGCGTTCAATAAAATGAAAATGAGAGTTGTAAAATTGGCAATTGTGCTACTTAGGCACATATGGAATATTTTAATATTCAATATTTTAAACCTATTAAAGATGAAGACGCAATTTCAATTTGAACGACTGTAGTCAAAACATTTGATTGCCATGAACAAAATTGTAAACATCTTAGAATTTTTTTTTCGGTTACATACACATGATCACAAATCAATGTATCGCATTTTTATGTTATTCTCGACATATACTGTGGATCAAATTGTCAGATTCATTTGATAGATTTATACTTCATTTTATTTAAAGTGACTTTAACTTCAACTTATGCCAAAAATTGCACGCTCCCCATTGACTAAAAATAGTTGTACCGAGCTTTTTGTCTGCCGAGCCCTGACATACCTTAATTTGACTTGAGAATCACACAGAAAATACATGGGCATCATCCCACACACACGGGACACAGACAGAGTGCCACAAACGATCATTCATAATGTCAATTTCTGCAAAATGTTCCGCGTGACCATTGTTAATGGGTTTAAGCGGAACTGATAAAATGTGATGAAGGTGCTGCTTACAAACACGGTATCTTTTCAGGCTGCAGGTGGATCAGGGGGCGGAAATGCAGTATCCAAGGTGACATTGACCATATTTTTCGGACAGGTCGGATACTTGCAGGCGAAACAAGAAGACAAGGCCATCCACCCCCGGACAGTTATTCACAGTTCCACCTGCTGTTTGCGCCCAGTGTTGGGCGCACGTGGCAGCAGAGCTGACCCAACTGGCCGCTACGTATTATTCTACCAGTGCACTGGTTTATGTTCTACAATCAGCCATATTGCTCCGGCCTCCTGTGGTTTACACGGACTGTCACCTCACAGACTTATGGGCATTGTCGAGCCATGGGAAGCTGCATGAAATGGACAGGGAATTGGACCGTTTTGGCCCAGGGTCTAGACCCTGGAAACCAAAGTCACTTAGCCTGTAGCTCAGTTTGCACAGTGGTTGAACCTCATGGAATACAGGTGCGAATCCAGGAATGATCGCATGATGGAGCTTAAAGTAGATTTTTTTTCTAACAAAAAGTTGTAGATCCACAAAATGTGAACCACGCAAATTGAAGAAATTGACAATAAAATGTAAAGTGGCGTAAACGGTTTTCAAATTCAAAATTCAGTATAGTTATCTGTCACCGCTTGTTTTCATTATTATTATTATTATTATTATTATTATTATTATTATTATTATTATTATTATTATTATTATCATCATCATCATCATCATCAACATCATCATCATCATCATCATCATTGTCATCATCATTGCAGTGAAGAGCTCTGCTGAGTTTAAAACTGCCGAGCCTTCTCTTCTTAAATTTGTGTTTTTCCTAAAATTAGACATGACAAGTCGTGAATCACCAAAGCGTCGACCCTTCTAAATCCGTCTGTGAGTCACAAGTATGCTGAGCCAGTTGTCCACATATTATCTTTATGAAAGTATGCAATATATTATTGCAAAATGTGCCGGGCTGCTCCGGGACTCTCATTTAAGTAGACTTATTTTCCTAAACATTTTGAGTATCTCAAACGAAATTAACTGAAGATTGCTATAACGAACAGGTAGAAGAGGAGTATGACATACATTAATACTTTGGTAGTGAATCTTGCCAAATAAACATCCCGTGACATGCTCATTTCAATTTGAAATGGACACACCTTCAGTCTGGTCAAACACACTTCACAATATAGACCAAGTTTGTGTGTGTGTGTGTTTTTGTTGTTTGTTTGTTTAGATATTATCCCGGGAACACGGTTAATTTGATATGATTAAACGGTAAAACGAGCCACACGAGTGCCTGCTACATGCTGTTTTCCATTTTAGCTCCCCCACCCCTGTTCGCGCTTCATGGTACTACCTATTGTTACCCCGCTTTTGGCTTGTTTGTTTATATTTTCTGACCTTTCTTGTGTATGGTACGCTTGCAAGATAATCTTCAATTTAGATATCGTGATATTAATTACTTCAGGCTATGTAACCTGGACTATAGTGTTTGCATTTTGCGCCAGGCTACGCTTTGTGGCAATTCAAGAATTTTGGGTGAACATTTTTGTGACTACATTATAGGTTCACGTAAAATGTAGACGTTACAGTCTGCGTCAAGTTTACTTTAAGTGGCCTAAAGCTTTATATTGCGTCAAATTTACGCTTTGTGGTTTGATCTTCATATTGCGCCACAGTTTACATTTTACGTGAACACATCATTCAAAAATGTATATTTTGGGTTGTTTCAACTTGGTGACTCTACAGGTCGGCCGGGACAAAACTAATGTATTTTCTAAATTTGACTCTTGATTTATTTGGTATCCGGCCAAAGTAATATATATGTATATATATATATATATATATATATATATATATATATATATATATATATGTATATATATATATATATATATATATATATATATATATATATATATATATATATGGGGGTTTGTGTAGTGCCTATTCGAAAATCAGAACAAAAATTTAATGAATTTGGTTTATATCAATAATCTAATAAAACAAAATTGAATAATCTAGAATAGTACTTACTTAAGTACATATTGTGGTGACCAGCATGACACAATGGATTTTTTTTTACATGGAATCAATGATCTAAATTTTAATGTTAAGGGAAATGCGCTAGCGTATCCGATTGAGTTACTTTCATTAAGAAGTACCACAATTTGTCCAGTGTTGTGAATCTTGTTTTTTTTTTTTTTTTTTTTTTTTTTTTTTTTTGTTTTTTTGTTTTTGTTTTTTTTTTTTTTTTTTTTGTTTTTTGTTTTTTTTTTGTGCTTCGTTTTTTTTGTTCTGTTTCAAGAATGACAAAGAAGATTGGTCAACAGCTTTCTTCGATGGTGCTCAAAGTGCGTCAAGGATGTCCGTTGACCCATTAACCAAAAGTGTTACAAGAATAAGCGTGTTTCTGGTATCATGAAAAGTGGAACGTAAAATATAGATTGGACAGGTCAACCAAAACCAAAACTTTAACATATAACTCATGCATCTGACATTTTGCATTCTTGCTTGCATCAGGTTCACCTTTTGATCATCTACAATCTGAACTTTCATAGAATCTTACTTAAGAGCTAACAACGCTTTTACCTTTATACATGTATCATTCCTTTTATTTTAACATAAAACCACTGAAAATAATATCATCCTTCTTTTCCAGGTAAGGAAGGTTTTCTCTTTTGTCGAGTCTTCTACTGACGTACCCATCGCATCCCAATAGATACGCAGTCGCAATGCTCTGAGGTCAGGAAGTACATCATTGAAAATTGGGACACGCACCTGCCCCCATGCTAAAACCAACCATCGCTGATTTGTTTATAAACACGAATAAACACATTTGTTGGGACAAAACTGCTATGTCACCAATGGAAAAGGTACATCGTTGTTTTAGAACATCGGTGGATGAGCTTTTTCAATATTCACACAGGTTTTAATAACAGTGTAATATCATATAAATCAGCTTATCTTGGTCGGCTGACCGGATTAACACATTTGTATGATGAAATGAACAAATTGATCTCATGTGATCTCTTCTGCCAGCAGTTGGTATCGTCAAAGGCACTGTTTTCCAATAGTTACCAGCCGCGTATGTATGTATGTATGTATGTATGTATGTATGTATGTATGTATGTATGTATGTATGTATGTATGTATGTATGTATGCATGTGTGTTTGATATACGTGTTGGTGAATGGGTAGGTGGATGAATGTAGGCTACAATAGAGACCACATTCTGCGTTCTAGGATAAAATTATTTTTCATTACTTTCCAGTTTAAATCGGAGCCATGCAACAATCTCACATCAATCAGAGTGCAATGTTCATCAAAATGTATTCCCTATAATCTTGAACTTTTTCAGTTCAATCATTTTATTATATTTTACTATATAAGTACCCAAAATGGTATACATGTGTACTATGTTGTGCATTGAGTTGGATACAGCTTTCAATGCTGATGTCAATTTCTTTCTGTGTAGATTTAAAACCAATATGTTGCACTGAATTATTTCCGAAAGCCTGTATGTGTTATCTGAATCGAATAATATATGACGTTATGATCTGTCCTTGCGATATGGAACATGTAGTCTTTGTCAATGACTGAAAAGGCCTTTCCAACTGAGTATCTGCATATGTCCCGTACTGAACCATAAAGGACCCACGTTTGAAAAGCTATCACGGCAAATATGCAACAATGGCTCAGAAGATGTGAAGTGTATCACAATGTTACTTTAATCGATGCAGTCTTTTGCCTTTATTAGAAAAGATGTGCAACATTGAAATGCATGTTCGCTTGCTATAGTGGTGAGTTTTCCCTTATATTTAATCTGATGTAATTTGATTTTAATGGTGGCTTGTGTTGCAATAATGTAATTGCTTGCCGAAAACGAACCCTCGATATTTCTTATTGATAAAGTAATTTTGTAGCTAACGACTAGCAATATTCACCAGGTTAAAAGGAGTATTCACGCACATCAATTATTTTTAGCACAATGACATATCAGAAATGTCTCCTACACAATCATTTTTGTCCCGACGGATATTTTGAGCCACTTAAGGTTTGAAATGCCCTTTCTTCAATTTCCTGCACCACAGCCAGAAACATCATTTCGATATATATATATATATATATATATATATATATATATATATATATATATATATATATATATATATATATATATATATATATATATATATATATATATATATATATATATATATATATATGGGGAAGCAGCCTGAAAGGTCAATGTGGTTACACTTTCTTTGACAGTAGACTTCGGGAGGATTGTCTTTAATATGTTGAACATATGTATTAGGTTGCTGGGGTCACATTCAGATTTTGTTATAGTGCGGCTCAACCACTACGGCGCTAAAAAATTCTAATGTGTATTATCTTGCTCGGGGCATGGACGTGCTATTCAGATGGACTATCAACCAGCTACTACACTTTTGATCCGTCAGGGTTGCCGCCTACTCAAGTGATCGCTGGCACAATTTAATATCTAACGTGTTCAATAAATATTGCTGCTGGTTGAGTGGTCGTTGGCAGTCTCGTAGCGTGCGAGATCTCGCGTGACGCTGTTGTTGACAATCGGTCTGCCACCACACTCCGTGAATTTTGCTGAAATTCAGGTAACTTTCAGTCTAGTATTTTCAAATTCACCGCCACAGCCCTCTCAACTGGTAATATCATTTTCTACGCAAGTTCAATTAAGAACCTCTCGTTAGAATACTTTTCGTGGGCAGCGGTGCCAAAGGTGGTAATTGAATGTACAAAATACGTATTTTCTTGATATTTAGAAAAACAGAGGTGATAAATGCAATAAATTTCGTTTTTATTATCCGAATCCAACGAAACATACACCCAATGCAGCTTTATTCTTCGCAAACACAATCAGAATGGTTTCTATTGCATCACAGGAAGCATTCAAATTTCTTGGCAAAAATGCCAACCCAGTGCACACGTCACTAGTTGATCCGATAGCACAAACGTTGGCAACCTTGAAGGACCATCAATCACCCCGAACATTGGGGATAACCACGCCTCGGGCCGTTGATGTCTCTTTAAAGTTTTCGCACCTCGTTGACTGCTAAACGGATTGACGCTACCGTTGTAAGTCCAGTCTGATTAGCACGCTCCTACTCGAGATAAAAGTCATCTGCCCTATATAATGAACATAATAATAAAATCTTAAAAGTCGGAATCTACCAAAAAATCTTTTATCGTAAAATGTTATCTGCGAGTAGCATATTATTATTATTATTATTATTATTATTATTATTATTATTATTATTATTATTATTATTATTATTATTATTATTATTATTATTATTATTATTATTATTATTATTATCTCATCACCATAAAAATAATTACCATATAATAACCTCCATGGATAGAGAATAAAAGCAAATACATCGAGAAATATGCAACTAGAATATACCTGTAAAAGTACACCAGCATATTCAAAAATAATAAGACAAGATGAGCTGAAATGACATGCACAGGCAACCCCACTAGATATATATTAGGGTCCGTCGGTGCGGCGATCAGGCTGGAGAGCCAGCTACACAGGGGAGCATGAGACAGACCTCGCATGGTCCACATATAGCCATTCTTCATACCAAAAAAAAATACTTTTTTCCTGAATCAAAACAAAGATCTGTGTCACCCTTGAAAGGTTGTGCTGCCAGATCGATTACAATAAAGGTTAACGGATTTGTATCTGATTATGATCATCTTACATTTTAATCTGACACCGTAACCATACCTTTTCTAACCTGGATTGCCCTATGATTACTATAAAACTAAGCGGGAGTGTCACAAGAATACATCATAAAACATATTTTTTGAAGTCATAAAATTTAAATGAACCAAACATTTTACGATTTTCAGCCATTGACGTACCATTGTTTTTTAAGTGTTAAGTTCTAATTCATGGTTCATATATGTCGATTTCAAATTTAGATGATCCTGTTTAATAACCATTAATACAAGCAAACAGAAAGATATAACTGGCTATAAATAATGGCAGATGTCCTACGCTTAAACTGTATTTAATTGAAATGCCTTTACCTCATTCCCAGTTCTGAAAGGTTCTTGGTCATACAAAAAAAATCCAAACCATTTTAAACAATTATGTCGTTGCAAAATGTTGAAAATATGTCGAACATTACTTAAATAAATATCACCTTCAGCAAAACCATAATTCATAAGCAAGAGTATATGAACTACCATAGAGTTAGTGCAAAGGTAAATGGACATACAAATAAATTGCGTAGGCCTGTGGAAATGACGGGAAATGTTGATACAAACCACACTTACAAATTCAGTATTATCATTGGTCACCGAGTTGCCTCCAAAGCATACCAAAGCTCGGTGTTCTGTCTGAGCGTGACTCAGTTTTTAATTCGCTGAATATGGTTGCCATTATAACAGTCTGCAGCACATTAGGGAACAGTGGCTGCTACTGGCCAAGGCGATAATTATCAACTCCCTGATTGGTGTCTTAGGTCGGAGGGAAGTACCAAGGAAATGGCTCTGCTTTGGAGGCAAGTCATCGAGCAAACTGTCCTAAAATTTGAATCCATGTTAAACAGGTCAGTGCGCGGAACTTTGCATTAAGATTGATAATGCCAAAAATGAAGATTCCAATCCCCTAATAGACCTACAGAAATTTATGAATAACCGTATGATAATTTTAAGGCAAATCAGTTAATGCCTTTGCCTGTGCATAACAAACTTGACACAAATCGCATGGTTATTGGAATATTTTATGAAACAAATAGGTTGGAAGCTTAATTGAAGCAGATTATGTCCAGGTTGATGACAGAATCTTAATACATTGCCTCCGGTAAGGGTTGATATTATTTTCGAAAACAAGTCAGTCGTAAATCACGGCTCAAGCATATAGTGTTTTGGATTATTTATACCCATGTGTGGTACATCCATACCAGACATGCAAACAATATGTCTAGATTCCACATCCAATTTAAGCATAAACATGATTATAATTTCAATATCCATAAGATAGCATAGAGGATATTAATTTGTGGATCTCATCGAATGATTCCCAGACGCTGGCAGCAATCACCCAGCCAGTTAGATCAGTTGTGATTTTAATTCCTAATTGAACCATTTATTTTGAGGGATGCTGTTGACTTATGCTACTTCCTTGATTTATATGGTACACACAAAGATACGGAGAAAGATGGTGAAACAGAGAGAAAGCGAACCCGAGAGATGCACTGGAGTCAGGGACCAAACGTAAAATGATCTATCCAATACGAGCACGTCTCTCCGGTTCAACACTGCCTGCATCTGCATCTGCATACAACGGGTACTGCAGTAGCAATATACACGAAGTACTGCAGCAGTTGTATACACCAGGTACTGCAACGGCTGTATGCATGAGGTACTGCAGAAGCTGTATACACCAGGTAATGCAGCAGCTGCACACATCAGACACTGCAGCAGCTATGTACACCAAGTACTGCAGCAGCTGTTGCATGCGCCAGGTACTGCAGCCGCAGTATACACCAGGTACTGCAGCCGCAGTATACACCAGGTACTGCAGCAGCAGTTGCATACGCCAGATACTGTAGCAGCTGCATACACCTGGTACTGCAACAGCGGCTGTATGCAGCAGGTACCGTAGCAGCAGTTGCATACACCAGGTACTACAGCAGCTGTATACCCCCAAGTGCTACAGCAGGAGTTGCATACAAAAGGTACTGCAGCGGCTGTATACACCAGATACTGCAACGGCTGCATGCATGAGGTACTGCAGAAGCTGTACACATCAGGTAATGCAGCAGCTGCACATATCAGATACTGCAGCAGCTGTGTACACCAATTACTTCAGCAGAGGTTGCATGCGCCAGGCACTGCAGCCGCAGTATACACCAGGTACTGCTGCAGCAGTTGCGTACGCCAGATACTGTAGCAGCTGCATACACCAGGTACTGCAACAACAGCTGTATACAGCAGATACCGTAGCAGCAGTTTACACCAGGTACTACAGCAGCTGTATACACCAAGTGCTACAGCAGCAGCTGCATAGACTAGGTACTGCAGTCGCTGTATACGCCAGGTGATGCAGTGGCGGCTGTATACACCAGGTACTGCAGCAGCTGTTGCATGCACCAGGTACTGATGCAGCTGTATACATCAAGTAATGCAGCAGCTCCACGCCAGGAGATTTGATGTACCGCTACGGTAGCTTCTATCTGGAGAGTTTCTCTCTCTCTCTCTCTCTCTCTCTCTCTCTCTCTCTCTCTCTCTCTCTCTCTCTCTCTCTCTCTCTCTCTCTCTCTCTCTCTCTCTCTCTCTCTCTCTCTCTCTCTCTCTCTCTTTCTGATACAGCTAGTTGAAGCCAACGTTGTATAACTGCTGAAAAAGACTCAGTGGTTCACAAATGCAAAATTAAACTTAAAAAGATGAAAGATGATCAGTGTGTGCGTCTTCAAAGCATATTGGTATGGCAATGTACAACTATTCCATAACACAGGAGTAGAAGCTAGAATGGCATCTCTATATATTATAGCTTTGACGTGATTCAAGATTTAAAATTTCTAATGGTGCTATCTAGCATAATTTAAACTGTTACAACTTTTATTTTTAATTCATTAAGTGCGCAATGGTCAACAACCCCTTAGTGAAAGTTGGAATGACATCTTTACCTATTATAGTGTTGAAAATATTCAAGATTGAAAATTTCGAATACTGCTAATAAGCGCAATTTAAATTGCTACAACGTTTGTTTTAGATTCATTACATGCGCAATGGTAGACAACCCCCTAGTACAAGTTGAAATGACACCTCTATTTATAACACTTTTTGAAGATATTCACGTTTTAAAATGTCCAATGCTGCTAATTAGCATAATTTAAATTGCTACAACTTTTGTTTTAAATTCATTAGATGCACACTGGTCAGTAACTCTCTAGTAGAAGTTGGAATGATTCTACCTATTATACTTTTGAAGATATTCAAGATTTAAAAATTTAAATGCCCATAATTTGCATAATTTCAAAACTTCTTCATTCCTCTAAATAAAACTGTCAAAGTCCTTGTATTGAGGTACAATCATGCCAAGTTTGGAGTTTCTATGTATAAAAGTGTCCGAGAAAACTGTCGGACAATTTTGCTGAGAAAGAAAGAAAGAAAGAAAGAAAGAAAGAAAGAAAAAAAGAAAGAATGAAAGGAAGAAAGAAAGAAAGAAAGAAAGAAAGAAAGAAAGAATTTCAGGGAAAACAGAAAAGTGTGTGTTGACCCACACACTTTAATTTCTTTGCTAGACCCCATCCTTCACTAAAATGCTTTATAAATGAAGTGGATGTATGTTCCTTTTAAATACAATGTGTGTTAATTTGAATTGCTTGCATAGGAATATAGATTTAAATATATGTTCGGATGGGACGCACAGACAATTAAACCACTGCCCTTTCTTTTTTTTCTGTTTTCTTTCCTCTTTCCGTCCTCCATTCCTTTTTTCTGAGTTTCTCGCTTGCTTTCCGTCATTCTGTCTTTTTTCTCTCTTTCTTTGTCTTTGTAAACCTGCACCGAAATCTGTGCTTTTGATGAAAGAAGTGTTTGGCCTGATAAATAAATTTCAATAGAATGATATTGTTGCCTGTAATTGCCATGCTGTTGTATAATTTTAAATTTTAATATATGTTTGTCAGATTTTAACAATAATCCGTGAATCGAAGTGCATAATGATACTTACTTCTCCTTCAGCCCGCCACCTGCGGCGTGGGTAATCTGGGACACAAGTGTAAATTTACTCAAAATGAACATATATTCATAACATTTATATTTAGATATACATATATACACATATCCATATACTTAATGTATACACATGCAATTGTAAGTTGCTTTTCGGAGCTCCTAGTCTGTGTATTGTGACCTGCATAGCTATTATGTATCTTGTATTTTCCTGTGTGTTTTGTATATACATTGTGTGTCTCCGTGTCTGGAGAACCACGCGATTAGTCGATTTGTGTACTATTGGGCTATCCAGTGTGAAATAAATGTGTTTAAACTAGTACTTTGGCTACATATTGAGCATCATCCCCATCTAAGTCTGGATCACATTCACCTAGGAGTCCGTGTACTTTTTTTTGTATGGGTTGGTAGGTTTCAGGTTGTTGCCCTTTTTTTTTTCAGTCTTGCCATGTAAGCCGATTAGATATTGTCTAAGTCAACAGATTTAGGGTTCACATTTCGAATTTAGATATTTGAAGTGTGCTTTACTCCAAGGGCATTAGAAAATAAATGGGTAAAATATGCAAAATAAATAATAGAAAGCTGAATTTTTCGGGAGCGGTGCAGTCACATGCGAAAGTGTTGAATGATTCTTTCTGATGGTTGTAGAGACATGAGAAACTCTTGTGTGATATTGCCTTTTTGGCAGAAGCTTGTCTCATTTGGAACCAATGAAATTTTTGGAAAATGTCCACAGGAAAACATCTTATATTCGTGGTGTATATCTTATTTCTGGGTGTGTATTGGGATTTGAATCTTTACTGGATCTTGATTGGTAGCAAGGTTGGTTGCTTCATGCACCCGGCCCTGGCTGCTTGCACCATTCACTGATACATTGGTTGTACCCAGTTTATAGTTTCATATCTGAATACACTTTTGCCCTCTGATTGGATCTGACAGAATTTCTGATATATGCTTGGTTTTTGTGTTATAGTTGTTTTATTATGTGATATTACAATTTGTGGAATTACCGTTGAGTGAACTCTCATTTTGATAGTTTTCCCCTTTTTTGGCGTTCATGACTACATGAGTGCTGGTACAATGACAATATCTCCAATCGTGCCAAACTGGTCACATCAGACTGTGTACAGGTTTAGGAAAAAGGTCTAGAGGGACTTATCCAAGCAAGCCTATTGATACACACCTTCTGGTTATGTTGGTTCACCATGCAAGTCCAGACAAGGATATACATATGCTTTCTAGATGGAATCCTTTACAATATACTGCATTGGTGACATTCAAGAAGCGTTTGATGGTCTGAAACAACAGTTGCTCTTATTAAAGACAGTTACCGGTTGTGACCCTGTGTCTAGCCTTAACAACCAAGTGCAGAAGAAAGCAATTCTTCTCTTGAAAGATTTTCATAACTGGGTGTTCCTGAATGAATTTTCTTAATCAGACAGTACACATGACCAAGAAGCACAGTCAGGTGAACAATTTCCTCTTAACCTGTATGGAGCTGGGAAAACAGTCTCTTGACCCCCCCCCCCCCCCCCCCCATTATTCGATGTATTTTCCTTCTGTCCCTCGAGCATCCATATCTGCTAGTTTTAAGTCAGAATTACCCCCACCTACATCTGTATCTGCGAAGTTCCACAACTTTAGACAATACCACGCAGCTCAACATTGGCATGGGAATAAACTTCGGCCAACTGACTGGGATTGGCAATATAAGGATGGACTTCTGGTTCCAGTTGAAACTGACAAGCCAGTGGCTCCACATGAAGTCCTGACGATGGTATTCTGTGGCTCCAAGACAGGATGTGGGAGAGCATGTGGGTGCTTCAAGGCCAGCTTAGAATGTTTTTTGTTGTGCACTGTTTGCCCTGGACATAATTGTAAAGACTCATCTCACATAGATGTACACAATGACTGCATTATAAA
>OZ026612.1:92675860-92830860 GCA_964020975.1 Hermodice carunculata | reverse complement strand
ACGCACCAAGTGAAATTTATAGTTCAATGAGTTACACACAAGAGAGTTACAGAATCGCCTGTACACTTCATAATCACAGGAATCTGGTCCCAGTGAACAGTGCACGGAGGGTGCATCAATATAAAGTGATGCCACTAGAGGATTATTCATTGATGGCATTCTTAGCTCGGGATTATAGACAAAAATGATTGCACATAATTACTCTTAATTTATTCAGTGAATCTATTATACTTAAGATGTTCAGTGGCGGACGCCAAGGAATAATTATAAAGCAATAGTACTATCGTCATTTGGTTTCTCCTAAAACGCGGAAAAACTGTTTCATTTTGTCCGATTAATGCCTTGTATTAGAATAACTTTAAGGAATGGTGCTTTTATCTTCTGAACGAATATAGATTCAGCATGCTTCCCATTTTAATCAAGTAAAAATATATTAAGGGCGGGACAAAGTCTGATAATATGTAATTTTGCCGTAAATGATTTGTCTGCATGCATTACTACGGACATGTGATATGAAGAGCAGGGAAACATTAAGCTTCTTACACATTTTAACCTTGTTAAATCATGAAAACCAGGGAAAGGTCTAGCAGACCAACTTTCATACTTATAGCGTTTTACTTTGTTTAGTATTTATATTTGACACATTAGATAAACTTCTAGCTTGGAAACATTAACCGGACATTTGGCGTCATTTGCTTACTCCGGATGGATTGATTTAAGACAGTATTTTCTTCAAAATATGCTTTATAAATATGAAGCAGGTGGTAGAGTATGATGGTTTTTCAAAGTTTAGCTGTCCTTTTTGCCGGCCAGACACATGCAGTGTACTCCCTGTGCACCCAGTGCACTGTTGGCAGGTTCAAGTCCTATTTTCCGCTCACTGCGCTGCCGCCGTACCAAAAGTAAAGCAAATGCCAATGCAGAAACTTTCATGGCGCATTGGGATTCAGTCTACCATTGAGCTGTAATGTAAAAGGAAAGAAGGGAATGAAAAAAATAACTCATAAGAGGCAATAGTATCTATAATAGTCAATAGATGTATGTCTATTTTTGTATTTGTTAACATGAAAACCAATAATTTACTGATAAACTGTTTCAACGAGTAAAAGTAAGCACGCTTAGATAATGTTTGGTTTATTTCAACCAAAGAAGCCTCTGTAGTCAACTCGTTCAAGGTATACTCAATAGTATCTTTAATGCCGTCTGCAAACATTCTCTGATCAACGACACTTGGATTTAGATTTCATTTTTTTTTTTTTTTTTTGCCTTTGGTCATAATGTGGTGTTTGTAACATACAGTTTGTATGTTTAATCCATCACTTGTATCTGTACACATGTGTTATTGTGTCACTATGCATGCGGCACAGTCAATAAACCCTTTATTTCAATTCAAGAATGTGTCCGATCCTCATTATGTATATTTTTCATACAATGAAGTTCCTTCATATTGACTGTCTTTGATCTTTATGCTATGTTCACATTAGTGTACTTTAGATTCGATAAATTTCGTAGCTAGTGTACAGTCTAGCCAGACAACTTCATTCTTACACTTTTTGTAAAGGTAAATTACACCCATCACATCTGGCGTTGTTGTGAAGCGTTTTATTGCGCGATGTTTGTCGGGGGGGGGGGGGTTGGGGGGGTGTTTGTGGGGTGTTTTTGTCGGTTTCGGTAGGGGTATTTGTTGGTGGGTGTTTTGTATATCATGTGTGCAGCTACAAACCAAATGTTTAAAAAGATTTGAATGTATCTGCTCAGACTTTGTCGTGATCTTCATTTATTTATTTATTTATTTATCTATCTATCTATCTATCTATCTATCTATCTATCTATCTATCTATCTATCTATCTATCTATCTATCTATCTATCTATTTGTTTATATGATATGGACAGTGTATATGGGTTTACCCCCAAAATTACAAATTACACTGTTTAATGTTGTCTTCAATCATTGGCTTGATGCTTTCACGTGTAATCCATGGAGCTCTCTTTAGATGTACAATTTTCTGTATAAATAGGGGGCATGTGCAATGATTACGTAATACCGTCGAAATAGTCTCATCTCTTGTAGAAGTATATCATTAAGGAGAGAAAAATATCAATACTTACAAACTAATAACAATTGCTGTCTAATAAACCTTAATCTACTTAAAACATTAGACTGTCTAAAACTAACCTGTATCTGCGCAGGCACTGCATCAAATTTTACATCTGAAATACATAGACACATTAAATAAGGAAACTAGTCCGAGTATACTAAAGATTCATTTTCAAGAATTGCGTAGGTTTCCAGATGTCTGCAATACGGACAATTCTATATCAATTAAGTGTGACATGACGCTAATATATTTAACACATTTAAATATCCCCCACAAAATGCTACAATGCCAAAGTTGAAGGTATGGGTCCGTATAAAGTTATAACATTTTATTTTCTTAGCCTTTTATGATTTATGACAATGAATACCAGCATCACAGATGCATCACCATAAACACACTGTAGAGTTTATATGCAAAATAAAGTGCGATACAATACACACACACAAACACAGACACACACACACGGGGAAGGGTGTGATGTTCTTGCACGTGTTTATATTTAAGACAGGAAATTAGCAAAAAAAGTGGGCATACATCCTCACAGTGATCAACGTTTTTTTTTTATTATAGTAAGGAAACATCTATATGCCAATATAAAACTTTGGTAGCATAATTTATTCCTATTTATTATTATTGAATGAAATGTCATTTGAAATTATTTTTCCTTTTTTGCATCATGTATCCAATGCAGTATATAATCGACTACAGTTAGCATTATAACAGTATTATGTTGCATTTTTTCGTGAAAACGGTTGCACAAGAAATGTAAAAATGTAAAATGATGAACTTTATGTTCATAGTTCATATTTATGACCTGTTATGAGATCTTTTTCGCATGTGTCTTCACATATCATGCACACCAGAGTAAGAGAATACATGTAAGGCTGGCTTGCGATAGAGTAATGCTAATGTACTTCTTCATTTAACAAAGTGGTAAATCCTGTTCTCTCTCTCTCTCTCTCTCTCTCTCTCTCTCTCTCTCTCTCTCTCTCTCTCTCTCTCTCTCTCTCTTAGGGACATTTAGCTGTATGTGAAAGGTCCTTCTATTTATTGACTTACTGTTTCAAGTGACAGATGCTCATATTCTTCGTACTGTTTATTAGTTAATTCTGTACAGTGTAAATGAAGAAGAATTAAAGTCAGGTATAAAATTTAAGGAACATCATTGTACTTAATTACCTGATTGAATATTCAGCGATTGAAAAAGTTTTGTATAATATTTTTAATCCATTTAAAATGTTGTTTTTATTGCGATTATGTCCACCTGTCCTGTGCACAGGATAACTGTGCAGATTTAGTGAGACGGCAAGTAAATATAACACATAATGACTATAGTTCAATACAATGCATAATGATAAAAAAAGTGAATTAAAATGTCCCCTTGCTTAGTTGGAGCTGAGCTGCAACAAGAGAAATTCGCGTTTTGCTCATACGTATCAAAGTGTATGTATCATAATACTCATCAACTGCCCATAACAGGAGAACACGGATATTCCTCTAAGTTGTGGTTTTACCTTTTTGTCATTCGTTTATTGAAGAAGATACTGGTCTTTGAACTCAGATGGACAGTGGTCAAAGACCATACTTCAGTGGTTTATACATAGTTTACTGTAGGGCCCAAGGCAAATTATTGCTTACCACAGGCGCCCACGACAAATTATTGCTACCCGACTGATAATATCCGACATCACAGATTTCATGCACTTGACAACAGGACTATGACCTTACAAACAAGCAAAGAATAGCCCAATGGGCACAGAAGTTGCTCTTTTAATAGCACCTTAATCCCATACAAGGAAATGAAATTAAGGCGCATGTAATTGCACTATCATGAACGTAATGCGGTGATTCGGATTCCAATAAAAATCTGACTTGACAGGGATAAGTCATGTAGGCTTTTATGGCTATTTGATTTACACATTTGGTGGATCGTTTGTGCCGTTCTCAAACCATGCATGTCTGAGAAAATATCCCGCCCTGATGTGATACCACCATGCATCCTATGACAACAAAGGGCCAAGTAATTGTCTTCTTTGGCTAATTTGTCACAGATTAAAAGGGTCGGCAAAACTTAAGGAGTTGTTTCAGCTGGTTTAGAAAGGAAGGTGATGTTGTGAATGTTATCTTTGAAATAATCTTTTTTTGTAATCTTCTCAACAGGTGTTACACAACAGACCAATAATTGTTAGGACTCGCCCCATTACATGCACCAATATCCTTTGCATTATACTTCTTTTGGTCCTTCGAATAAAGATCCTTTATCACTCGGCGCTTCACTTCAAAGAGGGTACGTGCTCAGAAACCGAGGTCATTAAGGACATTCCCAGCATATCAACCTGTGAAACGATTTCAAAATGTTTTGAAATCGAACAAAAATGCATATAGTGTGCATCTTGGTTTGCAAAAATTACCAAAGGCAGAGTTGGCTGATTTCTGCACGAAGTATCGAATTAATTTTTGCAATCCTTGCGTATTTAATGTATAATATTATATCGGTCAGTAAAACTTAAACAGCAGTCACTGCCGATATTTTTAATTTATTTGAAAATACCACAATTGTGTATCTTAATGCTAGGTACTGGCATCCCATTAGTGTTTATGTGTGGCCTGAAAAAAGCTGCATTGTAGTTTCTGCTTAAAAGAAATATTTCATTTCTTCAAAAGCACAAATTGTTCACAGCCTTGAGATAAGTATTCTTGGCGAGGGTTTGTAACCGTGCTTAGGAGTGAACTACCATCAGTCTTGAGAATCTTCCCATTTCTGGTAATATGAAATTTGCTTTTTCGGACTTGGTAATTTTTTTTTCTCAAATTAGGATTTATTACTACCAACTATGGACTCTATTTTAAACATCTAAATGTTTTTGAGCTTTTTTCTGTCGATATGGAAGATGACCGGCTTGTTTATCCCTGCACCATGTGTCCATGCCTGGGCTTGTATCAGGTTTTTACCTGTAGCTTTAATATTAACCGTCGTTATTATATAAAAAACAGCATATGTTGCGTTATATTGTACTTTGATACATACACCTTTACCTACATAAGGGTGTTTTTTGGATGGACCGTCACCTATTTGTCCCATCCTCTTAAAATTAAGTTTATTACAACTCACATGTGTAGCAGATGTTGATGTTAACTTTTTAACGCTCATATAAGCGCACTTATACATCATACTCGATGAACTGCATTTAAATCGTTCTCACGTATATGAATTGTCAATTAAATGTATGGACATTCCATATATCCATATTTTCAACGGGGTGAAAGTGCCTCAATCCCACTTTCAATATAAACATTATTATTATTATTATTATTATTATTATTATTATTATTATTATTATTATTATTATTATTATTATTATTATTATTATTATTATTATTATTATTATTATCACCATCATTATCATTATCTGTATAATTATTATTATTATTATTATTATTATTATTATTATTATTATCATCATCATCATTATTATTTTTTTTTTTTTTTTTTTTTTTTTTTTTATTATGCTGAATCCATGCGCGCTCTGTTTAAAAGTTACTGATAATACTCATGATTCACAATGCACATTTATACGCTACATAAATGAAAACAAAAGTAATATCACATTTGCTGAGGACCATATTTTACTGATTTTTTTTATCATTTCGTTAAAGATTGATGAGGCATGTTATTTACTAATTGGATTTTATTTTGGTTTAGCGTTTCGAAGAGTGTGTTTGCGCGTGTTATGTTATGTTTTGAGTTTTGGTTCCTTTTTTTTTCAATCTCAAAAGCACAGAATTTCGTTGATTCTGCGTGACCTAACGTTTTCACCCGCATGGCGTTTAAAGTTACCGGCAAGCTTTGGTATAGTCGGTGAAATCATCCACTTCATTTTGTCACTGGGAAGAATGTACCATACATAAATGCTCATTGCACCCACAACACGTTGAAGTAAGTTGTTGTCTCAGTCTCCAGCGTTACGTATCAAGGGATAAGATGATAATACTCTTGCAATTGTGCCATGTAAGTACATGTTACATGACTTTCCAACTTAACCTGCTGCTTCGCTGGGGAGTGGGGGATCAAATGTACATGTATCACCTCCTTGTAATATACATATATAAATCAAGATCACGTATTTTTAATGAATTAATTTTTTCGTAATAATCTGTAGAACGACAGTGACTGGTCGTTTACTCTTTAAGTGTGCTTGCTTTGGTACAGCTGGTAATGTATACATGTAAAATACAAATTGTCGTTTTTGTGCGAGATAGCAAAATCCGAATGATACTGCTAAACAGAAACGACGCATCTTTGGAAATAACACACACATATCCTCGATTTTCTCCATATATTGACAAATATTGAATTAAAGACAAATAATTCATATTAAACAGACAAAAACTCTAAGAACCAATATGCTTTCTTTCAAGACAGTACCTTGATCAACATGGTACGGAATAGGGCGTCCCAACAGAGAGAAAATATAATTGTGCCATGAATTGAGGTTACACTCGTAAATTTTGTCGATAAAAATTTGTAAAAAGAAGCACTAAAATAGCTGCACTACTAAGTGGATTAAGGTTTTTACTTTTATGTGCAAAAATTTAATTTCAAAGTCTCAAGTAAGGATAGCTCAGTATATTCTACAATTTGTTAGATAATTCGTATTTTAATGCGGCTGTAGTTAAAAGCATGATCAGTGTATTTAATGACTTTTTTCTTTCAGGAATATCCCTTTCAGTGCGACAATAGTTTTTTTTTCGCTATGATGACAAAGTTAAGCATCCTTGCAAAGTTTTTGACTATAAAATAATAATAATAATAATAATAATAATAATAATAATAATAATAATATATATACATATATATATATATAGTCTCCAATATTGGAGAGATAAATAAAATTAAACAGCATTATCATTGTTATGATTATTGTTATAATTATCATTATTAAACAGTGTTATTTATGCAGATGAATTTATATTAGTTTCCCGTTTACTGCAACTAAAATACATTCGCTGTTCTTATATTGTCATTTGCATACACAGAACGGGCATTAATAAAAATGTCTTTTTACGTTTTTCGCGATTTCTAATGACGTTCATTTGATTCCATCGAGAATTAAGAGCATGTAATATTTTTGCTGGGCACCACAATATGATTCCCTTTGGGCATTCTTAATTGATTTCAGTCACAGGTAAACAAAATCCTAATAAAGCAGGCTAATAGAAAAGGAAACACTAATCACTGCCGATTTAATGTGTCATGGACGATGACATGTTAGTTTAGTTTAAACATATTTATTTCAACTGGATTGCTCTATAGTAGTTACAACCTTTTAGCTCCACTTGGGGAAAGGCAAATTCATATATTCGGATGCCACCAAATTAAGTGTGCGCAATCCTAACCAAATCCTTTGAATTTTTTCCTTCAGTATCATTATTTTGCTTAGCTTAGAGAGAAAGGGGAAAAGAGTCCGGAGGATGGAACGACATTCATGCCTTTCTCTATCCAGCGGAGGAATAATAATACGACCAGCGGTGATCGAGGCTGAGGTGTCAATTTCGAAGCGGTTGTCATTGTTCGCGTGTCACCTGCCGCGCACGTCACGATTGTACTGGTGACTAAAGCTGATGCATTATCACAAATGATCTGTTATTGGCACAAAGAGGTCCGGCATAAGGTCAAGATAGATTGTAGGTCTTAATTGAGAATTGACCGTTGTCGGAGGAAGCGATCATGCTGAAAGATAAACCCTCGTGTATTGACCAATTATTGTTTACTTTGTAAGGGAACGACACTTCGCCCACCGTTTCCCGGGATTTGGTAACTCATTATCTGTGTCACCATGAGAAATATCCAAGTTTGGATTGTAAAGAGTGACCCTTCGGTGAAATTTGTATGTTGTCAATGAAAATTATATTAAAGTAATAAAATGAAGTTGATAGCTCAATGATTTGCCTTTCTTGTAGCTCACTCACCCCGAAACTTTCAAGACTTCGCTGGTTAGTAGAAGATTATGACAATGATAGTTCCCATTAATAGAAAGCTTTATTGCTGAAGCGTTTCAGCAGCTTAGAAGTAATGCTCTTTGCATACATTTTGCACTTTGAATGTTATATAGCCTTGTTTTTCCTGCATAGTCATGTGAACAGGGCTGCTCAAATTGCAAGTTTTCTGGCTTGTTACCCAGGTAAATGTCCGAGTTTCCCATGCGTTCGTGTTGATAGGCGAACGGTCATTGATATGGAGCATCAAGAGGGGGGTACAAGTAGGCACAGCACTGTGGTAGAGTACTACTTACATCCTCAAGAAAGATACTATTCCGCCACCACTTGCTGTGAGAACCAATCATGGATCTGTGACAGACAACTAGCGGGTTTGTGTTAACGGTCATTGCCACTGCCCTAGGGGCGCAAACGGGTATAGAGTGGACAGGGTAAAGAAAGTAACTTTATACACTGTAAAATGATGTATTCTGTCCGGGTGCTAGGATGGCTCTTCATCAAGCTAGTGTTCTACAATGCTACGTACACTCCTTTGTGGTATGTTAATGGTGAGAAAATATCATATCAAAATCTTTAGCGGTGGTGAGGGTAGGGTAATAGACACCCGAGAGGGCGAAATATATTCATGCCCATCACCTGTCACCCAAGTAGCTTCCCAACACTATAACACATGGATGACTTCATTCAAGTTACATTTTCCGCTGACTGCACTGCCGCTGTGCCATTGTATAACGCACGCAGTGCCTGCCCTGCTCTCTACCTCCGTGTTTTTCAGTGGGGTTTGCCAAAACCACCACAGGTGAACGCACCACAAAAAGTGTAATGTAGTCAAGAATTACACTCCTAAGCAAAGTTTCTTTGTTATCATTGGATCCGTTTCTCTTCGTAATTATCTAATTAAGTACATCCCGGCGAGTGTCGAGTGGACAATAAACTTCAAAAGAAAATGAGTCTTCTCCTCTTGTTTCGTCAATCTATTGGGTGTCTCAAGAAGGGGATAGGTAATGCAGAAGTTACATAATTTTATTCCGGAGGTAGAGGTGACGAAGATAGGGTATGTTTCGTTGCTCTTGAGAAATAAAGTTTTACACTGTCTCATAAATTGCATCCACTTCAAAAATGAACAGAGTGTATTCTGCTGGTGTTCCTAAGTATAGTCAAATGATTCTCTAGCCGCAGGCACAGAACACTTACCCGACTAATTAGGAAGAACTTTGCGTGAGTTTGTCGCTTTTATAATTTGAGTTAAACACGTGGGACCTATGGACGACAAGATAAGGACATGTACATAAATATTGTGGTGGTAACAGGTGCTTTATTTAAGTTTATTGCATGGCATTGGTTTCTATTTAAATGTAAATAACGATTTTAATTTTCTTTTTCTGTTTCTGAAAACTATTTATCCACAATCGCAATTATGAAGGTTTGACATATGAAGCATTATAATAGCGGAACTTTCCCAGCATATTATCCATTACCAGCTGTTAAAGTGGTTTTTTTCCTAAATGGGTAGGGGAGGATAACGGACGGATTGTCATTTATTGTGGGCCGCAACATTTCCACCTGTATGCTTCATGACAAAAAAAAAAAAAAAGAACATCGCGTCGATCTCGAGAAAAATAATTTGCGTGAACCCCGTAAAATGTCGACGGAAAACTATTGTCTGAAGTCAAAAGGGATCAGAGGATGATAGACCTGACATCTTCAAAGGCCAGATCTTATTTTTAAAAAATATAATTTTTCAAAGTCCCATGATTAATTCGGATACGAAGTAACATAAGCCAATGTTGAAATAGCTGATTTGGTCGAACCATTGCGCACCACATTTAAATTGTCGTCATTTAGTTGGGTCGGCAGGGTCGATTGAAATAGATGTATACTTATCAAAAATATATAAACCGCGAAATTTATCTTGATAAATTCAAAGACCCAGAAAGATATAAAGCTATCTCTGGTCATTTGTATTCTTCAATGAGCGTTTCGTTTGAATTATGTCCAAATTAAACCATAACAATCAACCATCTTTTATCTACATTGCTTAGTTTCCTTTGAACAGAATGGAAGTAAAAAATTTTATACCGACAAAACATCACTTTCTAGATGTAAGATATTGAGCAGATACTACAAGAACGTTGACGTAGGAAGGCAAATAAACACAACACATTTTCAGCGATCATAGACATGTCTACATGGGCAGGTTTTTAAAAGTGTGGTATAAAGCAGGGCGGCATAAACGTACGATACACACAGATAAATTATGGGCATTGAAGATACTGATCTTTACGCTGCTTCTGCAAATTAAGGATATTAACTGACAAAAGTGCAATAGTAAAAAGTTAAAGGTGTCCCATTTTGCACTTTCTCTTTATTTAAACGTATTTTAATTTACAAACATGAAATGGGATTGGAAAACAAGCCACAGGCTTTAACCATTCTTTTCACCTCTTTGGTTTTTTTCAGTCTGCAGTGGCAATCCATGTGACGGTGCCCAACTAAACATCACAATTGATACCACATCAGCACCCCTTTGTATGTCACACGCGTTTATCGTCTTTCGTACAACCATCAACTATGGTGCTGAATCTCCATGTATAGCAATGAAGCTCGTTACGATATTTGACGATTTACACCTAACATTCAACGGGTGGGTGCCAGACTATCCCTACAATGATGGGGTTTCTTTTCATGCAAGATTGGCAATTCAAATAAAGCTTATCACTCAATGCAAAATAGAAAACATTTCAAAATGGAACTTCTTTGAGTGCTTACATTTTATGGGCCTATTTGAGCAAATTACCATGCATTCAAAGTATCCCCTTTATCGGATGAAATGAATATTGGTAAGGTGGGCTGATGAAGAGGTACTTACCGTCATAATGAGGCCACAGAAAGGAGCCAAAATAAGTCTGGCAGGCTGAGATAACTGGAACATAATGACGGCCATGTTCCAAATAGCGTACTTAAAGACATCACCTCGACTCTACTTAATTAAATGTTAAATTACTTCCCGCTTAATACATGTCTCACCTGCACATATTTTCTTACCTCACGCGTACATCACCAACTTCCTTCCTTAAGAGCACCCATGGGAAATGAAAATCGGCCTGTTAAGCGCACTCTGCACAAATTTGTAACAAATTTCCTACTAATGATAATCAAATCTATTAAGCGCTCTTCTCACGATTGGATTAAACTTTTGATTTTAATTCATGTTCGGCTGTTACAAAGCTATTTTATAAAAGGTTTAGGACACACATTAAAACGTCATTAAAGGGCAGCCACAACTGTCGTGCCCAGCCACCTGACTGGATGCAGGTGCTAAAGGAGGCACGCCAGTAGCTGTAGAGGGCATAGTCTATAGAAATCAATTTTAAAGTTAGGGGGTTCCACAACAAATTCTTTCACTCTCTTTTTTTTAGCAAAATGGATGACTTGCCCACGGTACGTTTCCTCTTTGTTGATAACAACTTGTCTACTGCCTATGGCAATAGGTTTGCTCCCTTTGATATGCTTTTCTTTTCACTATCATTGCATTTGTAGACTTCCATTCGAGCATGTCATAAGCTTAATATCGAGCTACTTCGCCGAAATATTATTAGTCTTTTCTTCATAAATGACCACCAATTAAGTTTCCACTTGTAAATTAAAGTGGATTTTCTTAATGTGGCATTCAAGACGTTGTAATGCTGTGTTTAATAACGTGAAAATGCGAGACGGTACGGAGCGTTACATTAATTCCCACCTCTAAGGCAGTAAATGCATAACACACACAACACATTCTATTCATAACATGCATTTCACTATCAAAGTAATGAAACACCTCATGAGTGCCAATGCAAGGTTTTTTCTTTAACTCTGACTTTAAAAGCGGTAATAACGAGTAGGTGAAAAGTCATAATTGCGATTTTATGGTTGCAATTACGACATAAAAGGCGGTACATGTAGCCACAAAACAGTATTGATTTGGAGCAGGAGGAGGATATGTAGCTCCTTCCCTAAAAGTAAATTTCTTGAAATCTTATTTTTTTTCGTTAATGTGCATGTACTGTGAACCTTGGAGAAAACAAAACAGTCACGTAAGGTCCGTCACACCTGGTTCATTTGGTTAAGTAATATAAAAAAACATTGTTGTAACACAGATTTGTGGAATCAGTCATATTTGATGAAGGCTATAAAACCTCCAAGAGTTCGAGGTCAAGGTTAAATGGCTCAGTTTTTCGTCTGAAGTCCATTTTAGCATTGTAAGATAGGTGTTTTTCTTGTAACTTGAATTTTTTCATCCAATGTCAATGGAATAGACTCTGTGCACTAAAATCTGAAGGTTCATGCATGTAGGAGAAAAGACTGTGGGTGCAGGGCGCTTATAGAGGAACAATTGCTCTCAAATCGTAGACCTTTGGTGTATATGGGGCCGATGCCTCGGGTTTGACCTGCAGATGAGATTGAGAACTGTGATTTTGTTCTAAATACTCTTTATGCATGTATGTGGGTGTCAAGAGATTGTAAGCTGACTAGTTTGATTTACAGTAGTGTTTTTAAAAGTACATGTAGGCTTTATTGGAACTTACATTGGAGGGTCGACCCACCCTACAAAATTATTCTTACCATCATTCAGGTGTGCTGGGGATTTGTGTACAGCGGCTACATCTTTACGCGGTAATAAGTTGAGAATTCGAAAATATGATCTTTTTTCTCGTAATTATGAATTGTGTAGTCTCCTAATTTCAAAATAAGAATGTTCTCCAGGTTATAACCGATGAGCCAGCATAGATTAATCCTTATGGAGCTTAGTGCTTGTCATCTGGAATAACATTGTTGCGCAAATAAAGAAACATAAGCTGCAAATCATATCACATTCTTCGAGCATAATCATATACCAAATCATATTAAGTGACATTCTATTGGCAAACATTCTGGTAAAATTATACTTGCACTGTTGGAAACAATAGAAAGGAACTCCCTTGAGAATTCAAACTCTCCTATTGAATCTTTTTGTAAGGAAACTTCTTGTTTCGTCCGTTAAGTACATGTATTTCTTTGTGTTTTATGTTTATATATATATATATATATATATATATATATATATATATATATATATATATATATATATATATATATATATATATATATATATATATATATATATATATATATATATATATATATATAAAATATAAACGGCACCTTAAAATATAATATTCCTATCACCGGCTTTATATGATGAAACATTTTAATCAAAGGATGTTAAAAATTCATGAATCGTTCATGCTACTATAAAAGACGTGGAACGTTAACTTCTCCCTTGATTATCTTGTAGATTGCATTCATATGCCGATTGAAGAAGGACCTACTTCTTACCTAGCCATCCGTTCTGGTGCTTGTACCATTCACATATAACCATAGAATTAATACATATTAGTTTTTCCTCCCGCGCAAAATAAGTATTGGACCTACGGTACAAAGGAGAACTGTTGCAAGAGTGCGGCCAAACGGATCATGAACAAAAGATTGACTTTCAAAATGAGTCAGGCATAGTTCTTATATATGACATGGAAAAGGAGATATAGACACCAGATGGATGCCAGGCGATGTACCATTAATTACAGCCAAAAGCTTGCTGTTAACTGAGAGTGGACATCAATCTAATACCTACATCTCCATATAATTATTCACATGCTTCTGTCAGTCTTACACAATGATCACACACCCCGTTTATAAAGCTAGGTCAGTTTCGTGATATTCGAAAAGGAAAATCTCGTCCACCACAAGAGAATAGTCACGGCCAAATGGTGCGGTATTCATAGTTACAAATAAGGGGCTTCCACGTGCTGAGACTTGATAGTCCTAGGCTATAACCATAATCTCCATAGTATATTTGGCACGTACAATTTTTGTAAGGGAAAAGAGAGGTGTATACAGTTATAAAAGCAGCGTCTCTCAGCCTGATGATTTCATGACCATCAATACCACTCGTTGCATCAAGGCTCGGCTTAGGTATTGTGTTTAAATATTACTCTTGTCCTGAGTGCAATTCGCAAAAAGTTCACTTACATCTTTGACTTCTCATCTTTTCTCTGCAGATGACAGAGTTGCTTCAAATACGACATCAATAAGTTATGTATATGTGGTTTTTCTCTATTGTCAGCCTTTACAACTGACACTGACAATAAACTTTTGAAGTACCTGTGGTTTTCTCAATAAGCGCCGGTCGGTCCAAAGGCAAAAAGAATAATTACTTTTTACGTCCTTTTACTGATACCTAACGTTATTAATGGTAATAGTAAACAGATCCTAGGTGGTGAGGCTGGTATCATTTGAGTTGTGATTCCGTCATTTAATTGATGTTGCATTTGTCAAAGAGCACAATATTTACTTAAAATATTATCATTGTCATAACATTGTTTGCACAAAAATATGATTACCAAGCAGCCAGGTGTTCCTGTTGAGTGCTTTGTGGCAACCAAAACTTTGTCCACTACGCAACTCATTAATACATTCAAAGACACATACATACATACATACATACATACATACATACATACATACATACATACATACATACATACATACATACGTACGTACGTACGTACCAGCATGGTTCAACTGCTTGCCTTATTGAATGTTGTGTGAGAATTACACCTACAGCCTTAGAATGCAACCTTTGGAAAGCCCATGACAATAACGTCTGTTTAAAACAGCACACCACACATATTGAAATTGTTTCTGAATTCATGCATTTAAATATTTAAAGCTTCTTTTATTTGCTCGGGATGGGTTAGTTTTGTATGGTTGTTAATTTTTTCTTTTGTGTATATTTTCCATTCATTTATCGGAATTACAATAGTTTTTGTTTGCCTATGATGCATCATTAACTCTTCACACCTCATAGTACATGTACATGTAGGCTCTGATAATCTATTGTTCGCCATCATCCCTTCACATTTTTATTCCTTGTTCATCACCTGATTTTGCCAATGCTGTAAAGGCTCCATAAAAAATGAATTAACTGTCTTTTTGCCTTTTTTCTTTAAAGTTTATTTTATTTAGTTTATTATACTGGTCTCAGTGATGCTGGCATGGAGAAGAAATTGTTTACATAAGAAATTGTTCACGCCAGCAATATCACATGAGTGTTTGCCGAGATCATACTTTGGTTGTCCACTTCCAGACAAAATGTAATGAAGTCAAAGGTCATTGCCATTAAAAATAAATGGATTTCTTTGTTTGTCAGTGAGTTGTCTCAGCCGGTCCTAAGAGCAACAAAGACCCAGGCTGTCACACTCCACACATATAATGATTTGTCACGACCTTTTCGCGATATATGACGTAGATGAAAATGCACGCGCTTGAAATGAATATAATGAGTTGAAGCAAACTGGTTCTGTGTTTGCAAGCGTTTGTGGATTCCCTATAAACACTACGGCCACGAGTTAAAGAGTATTCAGCCTCACATTAGCTTTCGTGACACGCTTTCCTGGCCAACACGACGCAGACCAAAGTAGATCGCTTTAGTAGATGGCATATTAAGCTTGCGTGCGGTAGCAGTGCGTTAACGTGTAACAGATGACAGGTTATGACCTTATACCGACGGCTTATAAAGATACACGTCGACCATCTGTAAAACTTAAGGTTAAAAAACCAATTGAGGGCAATCGCATTATTGTGGCTGGTAATATCTTTTCGTGGGCTTAATGTTACTTTATATCGTTCCAGTTCACTGGTGAAATATATATATATATATATATATATATATATATATATATATATATATATATATATATATATATATATATATATATATATATATGTATAGTTTTTTACAAGTCAAAACAAGTTAAACATGCTATCTAAAACAGCTACTTAAGCACATATTCTGCCAATCCAACACATTTCAGTTTAAGCTCAGGAAATACTTTTGATTGAATTTAACATAGCTCAAGTCACTTGTGTGAACAACAACAGATTTTTGGAGAGACAGTACTTGCACACTTAACTATAGTCTTTTTTGATGAAACAGACCAGGTCGTGAATATAGGTCTACAACGTGTGTATTTTACAGGCCATGTTGATAACTTAGTTAAATATATCTTTATCATTATATTTATGAGAATTGATCGTGGTACAGCTATTAAACTTTCAGTTTGTTTGAGGCGCACGATAATTCAATAAATATCCAAAGAATGGTACTTGAAAGGATTCAATGTAGGTTTTTGTAAAACGCATATCATTTGAAAACAGGACAAAGAACCTAACTTGCATATGTGCAACAACTGAACGAAGGACTAGCATTGGTTGACGCGAATAGATGGCAACCGAACGGATCCCTCTCAATGATTTCTTCTAGTTTCTATACCATATCTTCACATGCATATAAAGCTACACCTTATGTCAACGAATACTGTTGATCTTTGTCACTTACGGAATAATTTGAATGTTCACATTTTGTCCATTCGATTAAAAAAATACCCATGGTTCCTTTTTATGCCTGCCGCGATTTAAAGTGGCAGGTGGAGCTTTTTTCTGATGAGCAAAAACATTGCAATACATAGCCATGGGAAAATCAATAGCCACTGGCTAGAATTTGTCCACTAGTTAGAAAAATCAGAACACATCTCTAAAATACGTTTCCTTCTAGTATTTTTCAGGCAGAACTTATTTATTTGCTTTTTTAGAAAATTTACTGCATTGATTTTTAGTTCTTGTTTGCTCTATTTAGCATGGGACCCTTGCTGAGACGCTTAAAGGATGCAGATAGCGATGAAAAACCAATATTTGACACCAATTGACCGACTGTTGTCTAAATATTAGCTGGATACCGAACATTTTAGTGGTGTGTTGCTTGCTCTTTGAATAGATGTTCACATGGTTTTAATAGAATATAGGGTCCTACCCGTTGATAGCGTTCGGTTGTGAACAAACAGATGAACTAGCCCGTGTCAGTTCATCATCAGCTTTTAAAACTTTTAAAAGGGCGAGACACCTGCATGAACTATGCCTTTATCAACATACCATTGAAAGTGTCCCTTTGCATGGAATTCTCCGGTCTGCTTCATCTGAAACTGGACCCAACTTATAACAAGGAAATACGGGTCCTCTTTCAATTTGGTCGCTCAATTTGACCTCCGTTTCTGTTGTGAAGCTAGGTTTTGGAAATGTGCTTCAATCTGAATCATATGCCGAAAAAAACCTCCATCGTAATATTTGCATTTAAGTGAAATATAAAGCAGTCTGTTTCATTCCACCCTTCTTTGCTTTTACTGAGTCGAGTTTGTTGGACCTAGCTTTAGTTCGAGGTCTATTGTGGTAGCCATTCAACAATATGTGGCTCCAGACTTTTGACGATAGCACCGTCCGGTTTTGGCCTCGCTCCTTACTAAAACATCTAAATTGTTAAAATAAAAGCTGAACAGTTTTAAATTTGAGTTAGCGAAAAACAAAGGAAAAGCGTCATTAGCAGTTGTTATAACCCTCTGTCACTAGGAAAGCTCTTTGTGATAACGAGAAAGCTGAAGTTATATAATTGGAGTGTTGCGCACGTGTTGTCGTCCAAGGAAGCCATGGAGATGGCGAGGAGTTCTTTGATGCTGCATCGCCGCCACACACAAGTAACGCGTGTGCGTTTCACCGTGCTTACGAGACTAAGCCAGGCTGCAAGTGGGCACACAAACTTAGTTAACACACGTGCACATGTACGTTTCGATGGGTGTCATAATTTCAACAGGAAGGCTACTAAATGGCACGGATGATGCAGATAAACACTAAATGACAGCCTGTTGTTTCAACTTTACATGCAATCACCCAAGTACTAGTATATGTCTCTCTCCGTCTTTGGCTCTCGTTCATTGTTTGACAATAATAGCAGGCGTCAGCCAAGAATATCATACCGGGCAAAAACGACAGGCAACGTGCAAATGGTGTAATTAATTGTAAGGCAAGATCATGCAGCTTCTTTCGACCCAAATAAAAACAACTGGCCCATCTTAGCATGTAGGACATAATTATGTATGCCTGCATGAGGACAGAAATATAAAGTAATCTCAAAACAAACCAGCTTGCGTTAATACATCCTCTATAGGCGAGTTATTGGCAATGCAAGTTTTGTTAAACTAACAGGAATACCCCCGAGATCATGAGCATGTGAAAAGACCAAAAATTTTAGAAGCAGAGAATAATGAAAATATAATTTAAAATGAGTTCACAGTATATAAGTTTGTTTTTATTTTAACTGATAAAAAAGCCTTGTTTGACTTTGTGGCCGAAAATGAATCATATAAGTAATTTTACAGTATTGTTATTATTGCGAGCTTTCGAGTATTATTCAGGTTCTTGCGGGCCTTTACAGTCAATACGCTGATACTTTGGAGAAAAAAAGTCGAGTAAACATGGGTTTACAGGCAGGGTCCCTAGCTTTCATGGAATGTTTGAATATCTGCATTTACTGTGTTGATTTTTACAAATTGCCAATGAAAACCAATCTAACTTTTTCAAGCCAAGTGTGTCAAATAGTCAGTTGTTATCTGAATGACCTCACAACATTCATTTCAAGCTCTAGGCCTGGTTGTAAATGCATTGGGCTATGCGTCCTTGCTTTCCAAAGTGTGGAGTTGAGAGCTCACGCCAAGAGATTTCTGGAGCAATGTTGGGATTGTATTTTGATCACAAATTACACTGCTTGAATATCACCAGCACACAGATCTTCTGAATGCTAAATTTTATCAAAGACTCAAAAAACCATACTGTGTGCTGTTCTGTAAGGAAAATACGGGAAAAGCTAATCCCTATTAGGCGTGTTCTGTACATAGGCGTTAATTGTGCGACGTCGTGTGCACGGGTGGCTATTCTGGTTACATCGCCGTAGAAGAACCGTATTACAACACTGTAACCTCAAACGTTGGCTGGACATTTGACCAATCTGAGGTTCAAGAGTCATCAGAGGTTGACACATTGATGATACCAGAGCAACACGTGAAAAATTAGAGCGAGAATTGGAAGTAATAGTCCATTTTCGCAGGCGAAAATGCAACGTTCCATCCCAGCACAGCGTAGGTTCCGCTCAGCTGCAGCCTAACAAAGGCTATGTAATGGGTAATGCATTATACATAGAGCATAATAGCACTGAGTTTGCGCGGCACAGGTGGCGCAAAAATTCAAAAGTTCTTAAAGTTTGTAAAGTTTTGAGGCGGCCCAAGCGGAGCGATCGTCTTATTTCCTTTAAACGTTGTAGCTTGTTTAACTTGTTTCGCATTTTAACGAAAAATGATCTGGCAAGACTTTACAAGCTTCGTAAGTAACACCGCCACCAGAAGAGTTTATCAAGTTCTTCAATTAGACATGTTTGAAAGGGTGTACCGTATCAGTTTTGCGAAAAAGTTTTTCTGTGGCACAAAAAAGTGAACAACGTGACTAAAGGACACAGTCATCCTGTGATATTGATGGGCGCCACACTCAAATTGAAAAGAAAATAACACAGGGGCGTGGGTAGAACGTAATATCTGACAAATTTCACCAAAATTGTTCTTTTACTTTCAGGACATCTGCCCACGGGGCGTACGCCGGGTCAGCCGCGCGTGTTCCGCTCCTCAACACCATTTTTGGCACAACCCCGCTTTTTTGTTTCTGTCTGCTCGTGTTTCAATACTTTATTACTTTCTGATAGGATCGTATTCGACGATATTAGGCCTTTTATGGACCCGTATGACAGCTGCCTAATGTTGAGAGACGGAGCATTGAAACAAGCTCTTACGCGACAGTATTTGACTTGGGCGCACTGTTGCGGCGATACACGTAGCGTACCAGCTGCTTCGCCTAAAAGCAACCTTTGAAAATAGATAAATAATAACTCTTGGAGCTTATAATGAATAAAATGCAAGTGAGCACCTTAAAAAAAAGGCGAAAGGAAAATCTGAATAACAATATAAACGAGGTAGTTTGGCGCGTGGCATGGGATAGGCCCTGCAGATTTTATCGTGCTTTTCTCCCCTTAAAAAGAATTTAATTACGTTTTCGAAGCAAGATGGTAATACAAATGAGCTTTTCTTTGTGAATGATGAACTATACGTAACCCATTCAATATATGTAAACTCCGTGCAAAAGAAAAGAAAAAAGCTAGAACTCGATAGCCCTTGGCAGGTGCTTGAGATGGAATCGTGAGCGGAACACTACGGAAGCGTCGGGTTTCTTGTCTAGAAAAGTACCAAAACACAAGAAAAAAAGATTATTTATATGCCTGCAATACGTGCGAACTTTCGGGTAAATTATACAATGGTTGGAATCTTGATAATTTTACCCGCTAAACTTTTTGTTTAAAAAAAAAGTAATGCATATTTGTTTTACTGTCGTTAAAAGTGTCGCGACAGGTGAACAATTAGGCATTTAGACAAATTCGGCACTTCGGGAGAGGAAGGCATTTTACCATTCTTGTGACTGAGATGTAAACTTCAGCACAGTGTCCCATGTATAACACCACAGGTTGTGTTTTATTGGGTCCACTCAGTGTACACACCCCTCAATAGAAAATAAGCAGTTGTACCATAAAGAACGTATGGTCTTTGCTGAAAGTACTTGTGCAGAGACGCTTGTTTATTGCTGATGTTCAGCACTTCTGCACTTTCTTATTGAAAGCCAAAACAAAACCCTAACGACAAAACTATATTATGATTAAGGACTTTGCTTTCCGCATGTGTAGTTGTTGGTATAGGAACACCGACGCGCGTTGTAACATACGGCACATCTAAACTTTGCTGTCGCAAATAAAAGGTACCGTATGCTCTTTTTTAGCTCAATTAAAAGCCAAGAAAATGCGAGAAGTTTTGCTATATCCCTTTCTTCATGTACGTTCTCTATCAAGGATTTATAGTAAATTATTTTCAAGCTTACATGGTCACTTTTTCTTAATGTTTGTATGTGCCATGTTTGCACCATTCATCTTAAAGCTTTTGATTTTTTTTTCTATTCGTGCGACAAAAGCGCTTAATCTCACAGATGCAAGTGAAATGGTTCTTATCGACGATAGGTCGCTTTCCCACATTTAAGAAATGTGTGTGCTGCTGTCTCATTCAGAAGCGGGCTTTGCTATAAAATAAACATATGCATGAAACATGTTTAGAAAACAAACATGTACAGATAGTCATTATATATATATATATATATATATATATATATATATATATATGTGTGTGTGTGTGTGTGTGTGTGTGTGTGTGTGTGTGCGTGCGTGCGTGCGTGCGTGCTTGCGTGCGTGCGTGCGTGCGTTTGTGTGTGTGTGTGTGTTCGTGTGTGGAGAGAAAGAGAAAGAGAGAGAGAGAGAGAGAAGATTTAGTAACAGCAAAGACTTTATTTATAAAATTCCAGTTTGGGCACAGAGGAAAGTTTCTAAGGAGGGAGCATACGCACATTCCTAACTGCTCCCAAACAGTTATTTTCTCCTGATCGCGACACTTCAATGATGAATTAATCAGGCCCAGCGTTTTAAATTGGACATTTTAGATACATTTCTCAAACTATTCCAAATTGTAAGGTCAAAGAAAATATATCTTTACAAGTTAACTCTTCTCTTTTTTAAAATTTTTTTTGAGGAATTACATAGTGCACGGAAATTCATAAAAATCATCATGACATAGATTTATACCATAAGTCTATAGAGTGTTCGTTCAGTAAGTTGCGAGTGGTTTGAGTCTAATCCTTGTAAGCTCGCGCATCACGTCCTGACAGTCCCTATACATTTTCAATGTTATTTAAATACAAATGATCATTTTTGCTATATGTTGTACATTGGGCCGAAATTGACAATTAGGCGATACTAAGTGACAGATGATACTCCAGAGGAGAAGGAATAAGGTTCACGCGGTACTTTTTCTTTTTACCTTCAGAGGTGTCTGCTCAGGCAAAGGGATAAACTAAAAATTAGCGAAACGTGATTTTTGTTCTGCAACATTACCAGCTTATTTGTGTTACTTTTCAATTGACACAGATTAATGAGAATGACAAATCAACCATTGCCCAAAATTCAAGTTCATTCTATTGCCGAGAGCGCATTATGATTTAAAAGGGTAAAATCTCAAAATATCAATTCATGGCAGACAGCAGGTTGGGATGCGTAAAAACTAAGTCAACAGAAGAGACCGCAAAGTGGAGTGTTTTGTCAGCAAACACAATTTCTATCTGGGGATTATCTTGAGTACTGTAACACATCATTGTTTCAGAAAGTTCAATATTACGCATAGAAAGAAACTCAGCTCATTTTTATGGAATAGGTGACTTGCTCTTTTGAGCAAAGAATGATAAATTTTCCACACTGACAAATTCATCAATTTGGGACGCAAAGTGATGTCAAGGTCTCACAGATGAGCTACTCAGAGTGAAAGATATGTGTGTGACACTTGTTGGCTTGCAGCGACATGAACATATTATCAATATGGGACGTGCAGTGACATCAAAGGTATCATTAGTTTGGAAATTGTACTGATCTAAAGGTATTATATTATGAGCATTGTAATTATATACATATACATACATACATATATATATATATATTATATATATATATATATATATATATATATATATATATATATATATGAGAGAGAGAGAGTCTCTTTGTAACCAAAATCACATCACGGGGCCGGCGCCTAAAATATTTTTTCTCGCCTTGTTCCTACCGATAGGCTGTTGGTAACTCTGTCGTCAGGCATCAAGTCCATGGTGATATACAAAATATCTTAGCGGACCGATATGACATTGTGTTCCTGATCAAAGTAATTTTCATGCATTTTTAAGAGAACATGAAACCACTACGAAATGGCATTTCTATTACATCGCAGAAATTTGCTTACATTGACCACAATTCATATGGATACCATCACAGAATACAATAAGTTTCTCGAATAATTCTTTACGGAAAAATTACCTGCTTTAAAAAAACATTGTGTTTATTCTTCCCAGCAACCGAAAAACTGGACTGTGGTTGATTCCTGGTATGTATCCTAGATGAAAAGTTTGCTCTTTGATGCAGAGTGTGAAACTGTTGGTTCGGTGCACTGTTTTTTTTTTTTTGTATATATATATATATATATATATATATATATATATATATATATATATATATATATGTGTGTGTGTGTGTGTGTGTGTGTGTGTGTGTGTGTGTGTGTGTGTGTGTGTGTTATTCTATGGGGGGCACAATGAGGCTTTGTCTCATTTACACGATTTTGAATGCTGCGTAGCTTTCATTTGTGATCAAGATATTAACAATATTTTGTATCCAACTGCATCATTTTTACACTGAAAACTGAGAAGGGTGCCTTTATTATCTAAACGAACTTGTACCCATGGGGAACAATGGAGGTAGCACTTATATAACGGTTCGGTAAAGCGCATTACATATTTATATTTGACCGCAGATTTAAGACTACGCCTATCCTACATTAAGTGTGTTAACTTATTTGATGCAGTGAAAGTTATAATGCCGTAAAGTAAGTGACAAACTTCAATTTTCCAAGTATAAATACACACACACACACACACACACACACACACACATATATATATATATATATATATATATATATATATATACATGGTTTGGTTCAGCCAAATTAGGCCATAAAAACAATTCTGTTTTAGTGAGCCACATTTTAAGCAGTGTAATGAAGAGCTGTATCGATGAGTCGAAGTAAAGGTATGTTTTTTGCAAGTCAGTTACTCGAGGCAAATGCCGTCAAAATTTTATACAACGTACCAATTGTAAGTTTATGGTGGGAGAGTAGTGTTGGTGGCAAATCTCGCCTCGTGGTCAGTTGGACCATATAATGAATCAACAGTGTCGCGGAAACCGTTATCCCATCATTATTTAAATAATTGATAAATTCACATGTAATGTACGTTGTTTTATCACGTTTGCACCAGCAGCGCCTACAGGCACATATATGATCTGCCAATGTGATCTGAGTTCATGGATCATATTGACTGTATCCAAATTAGCCATGTATTGTTGACAACACATAATCTCCACCTTTCATAGGAACTTCTTTATAGCTGAATTCCAGCCTGCACGTGCCCCATTGTCGCTCGTAGTGGTACGCCCATATTGCCTCATCACCAATTTCCATAAAACATATTGCTGGGCAGGTTGTTTGTCAACATGAATAAACACCGGTTTGAAATAAATTATTATATATTTATTTTTTGCTGCAAAGCAGACTCGTTTATTCATTGGTATGCGGACACCATACAGCCTCCGGCTTTGGGGTGTGGCGCGCACCAAAGAAGACACTCACCTGTTCTGTGGGCCCTGGCAGATTATCGGACTCACCATGGTTTATCTATGCATTTTTCCACTCATTACTGCATATAACAAGGTATATATCTGGACAGGAGTGCCGATAAGACAATCACTTCACGGGTTCTTGTAGGCGCAATTAGCATATTATGATATACTACTCAGCTGCAGTGGAATATCGATTAACCGCTGTTGCCTTGATCAAGTGCGGTTTTTCAATGTGCATTTTTACGAGTTTATGTAATATTCATTCACTTCTAATAAATTGGCGTCATATACATACCTAGAAATCATAAAATGTGTGGAGTTAAACTGCGGCCTTAATATTAGCATTATACATATTTATAAAGTATGGTCTGGGGCTATGGTGAGTGGAAACGTGGTGTTGGGTTTTAGCAACATCGAAGCCGACAGAAATACAAAAACATATTAATACCGCTAAAATGCATGTCTCATTGGAATAAGAAAAGTTGAAGGGTCTTCCGTGAGGAATCGTGCAATCAGAAGGTGATATTTGCCTTGAATGACATTTTGGTAGCATCGAAAACACGCATCCTGGTTTGAAGAAGCTCATCAATATATTTTTCTGTTTCCATTTTGAAATGGCACACATTTTAAAAATACTTGGGATGACGACATTGTTATGGAAATTCAGGTTGATGTAAGAGGATGGACAATTATATTCTCCCATTTCCCAATATTTTCATAATCAAGAAAAAAGCCTATTTACATAGAATGGCGAACAGCAGGAAGTATCCTATGTATAATTTGGATATATTGGTCCCGCATTCGACAAAGCAGCGAGGGATCTATTCCTCAATGCATATTTTCCCTGCCTGACTTGGAGGCCTGCTTGTTTAATCTATAGGCACGGCTGTATTTGACACATAGCGCAAGATAAATGAAACAGTTAGGCACTTAATAAAGACCATGGCCACATTGAATTTAATGCGGGGCATTAAGTGAAGTAATAAGAAGGGTATACAACACACTAGGCGTCTTAATTACAGTATTTAACTTGAGGGCCCGGTTTAAACCAGCCATACGCATCTGACGCCCGTTGAATAGAACCACTTCTTCTGAACTGAGAAGACGAGGTCGCCAGCTAGTTTCAATAAGGTGACCAAATGTGAAAACATAGAGGCCATTCGGCATGATAATTAAGTTGTGTAAGGATGCCAATTCAGGAGCAGTGGTTGGATATTCTCTCTTGGTCTGAAATTGCTCGATTCGTTGGAGTTAGGTGCTTGTGACTCCCTTCTTTGTCAAAGAAGGCTCAGTACTTGTGGCAATTTTAGAGGTATTTTTGTGTCAATTTACAGTAGCTTGCCCTGATGTAATTTACATTTGAAAGTTCTAACAGGATCACTAGATGTTGCAAGATTGCACCTGGCGATTATGTTTATAGGAAGTTATCTATTCTCTCAACAAATTTTCCTACTAAAAATCATTGACCAAAGTAAAACATTGTGGACTGTCCAATATCATGGGTACAAAAAAACGTTGAAAAACACATTTCTTTGTGAAAAGAGTTGTGTACTTTCCATTTATCGTGCGAGTTTAAATTCACTTTTGTGTTTACATATAGACTCTCACCATAAAAATGCCATCAGGATTTTTTTCACATTTTTGTGTCAATTTACAGTAGCTTGCCCTGATGTAATTTACATTTAAAAGTTCTAACAGGATCACTAGATGTTGCAAGATTGCACCAGGCGATTATGTTTATAGGAAGTTATCTATTCTCTCAACAAATTTTCCTACTAAAAATCATTGACCAAAGAACAACATTGTGGACTGTCAAATATCACGGGTACAAAAGAACGTTGAAAAACACATTTCTTTGTGAAAAGAGTTGTGTACTTTCCATTTATCGTGCGAGTTTAAATTCACTTTTGTGTTTACATATAGACTCTCACCATAAAAGTGCCATCAGGATTTTTTCACAATAGTGAAGAATTTAACAAACCAGTGTGACTATTGCTTGACTTTAGGCACATTTTTCGTGTTTTACAAAATGAAAATTTACTGATGGAAATGTGTTTTATTTTGTCATCTTGTTTTGGGATGGAACCAATGACCTGATATTATATGACAACATTAAGCAACTTATATATTATGTAATAGATTTCCAATAACTATTATTTCGGGTAAAGGTATATGTTCATGAAAATGGCACCAGGCCACAATTTTTCCGATACAACAACAACAACAACAACAACAACAACAACAACAACAAAAATGACGACAAACACACAATGATATATACGTACAACCTGCATTGGAGATAGAGGTGCTGAGTGCAACGAGCCATGAGAGGCATGGGCTCTGGCCAATGGCTACACTAAATGCTCGTCTCTCTCATGCTCGTTCCATATTAAAGCTTAAGTGGACTTAGAGTAGAATTTGCAGAAAGAGTACACACATAACGCATCAGACCATGTTGCATATTCAGCTTTTAAATAGGAAAGGTCAGAATTAGTTCTGAGGTGTGTATTTGCCCCAATACACAACTGAATACACAAACATTTGGAGGGCTAGAGCTGTGTATTCCCATTATTTTTTATGTTAAAGCAACCTTAAATAAACTAGTCACTTTTGTAGCTGTAGATATATGATTTTTGTGAGGTATTTAGTTATGCATGTAAATTTATTGTCTGAAATCTGTTGTTTCTATGTTTAGTAGTTTTCAAGTTATTTAGTTGCAAATTACGATGTAAAGTAATGGGAATATACAACCCTAGCCCTCCACTGACTGCAGTGCCCTCTTTTAGACCTTTCTTGAACCTTTTATTTCTGCCCTTGCCTATTGTTTAAGATAAACAGCTGGCTTCAAATCGGAAGATAAAATACTTGATAATTTGGCCATTTTAAAGGGTGATCAGCTGGAGCTCACTGTGTTATACACGGATTGATGAAGCTGCTTTGTTTATGAAATTATAAGCTATTCGATTCCCACCAACACATGAATCGTTTCCATTCTGGCAATGTTGGTGGAGCCGCATACCTGTTCAATGCCAGAGGACATGGCGTAAACCCTTTCACTGTGAAGTTGAAGGACGAGTTAACGCCTCAGTATCAACTGCGTTTGAAAACGATCTTCTTATAACTAACTGCTCCAGTTTATAATGTCCCCTGTTTAAAAAGACCTTTCATTCAAGTAGCAGAATGACCATTACATGGAAAAGATTTGTCCAGGTCAATAGCTGTCCTCGGCGAGCTTTGGGTGCATTGCACCTAAAGTGCACCGAAGAAAGCTGGTGACTTGGACCAAATTTGACACTGAAAGAGGTAACATAGAGTGCACACAGAGGGCTGTGGACCTACACCAGTCTTCTTTTGTCTGAAAATGAAGGGCGAGAATAAAAGGTCATCTTGAGAGAAAATTTGAATTTGAAGTCACAATAGCAATTCAAGTAAGTAGATCTTTTGTCGTTTTCATTGTTATCGATAATTATTTTCCAATCAAAATATTCACGGAAATTCAAATGCAATCTTCAAAACAATATTGGAGCAAGTGGGGTGAAACATAACATGCTTATTGACCATCATTTAAGATGCAGAATATTTATATTTTACCTTTTTTTGGTACGTATACACTTGTAAGATACATGTATGCATTCGGTTAGTCAAATAAATGTGCAGAGATTATAGTTTCCACATAGGAGCAGAACTCAACAAATGTGACAGATAAATAAAAACTACTATGGTGGAACACAAAATCTGTCATCTAACATACAGAATTTTAACTGTTTTTTTTTTTTTTGAGTACTGGAAAACTGTTAGACTTTGCTTAGATGTAAAATCTGATGCACAACGTACATACCATGATAATTTTTAAAATGGCTGACCTTAATAAACCTCCAGAATGATACAAAGATTTTTTATGAGGGTGGCGAACTATTTTTTTTAACAAATAACCTTAAACATGTTTCTGGGCAATTTTTTTGTATAGAGCTACAAACCAATATCACTGTTCGAAAGAGATTAATTATATCTGCAGTGGTGGAATGTTTAAGTTTAAAATAATGCATTCGTTGTTCTATCATAATGAAAAAGTTACAGTGCATTGCCCTCCTTTGTCATATATTCCGTTTTTCGATGGTACTATCAGACATACTGCCCTTTACAATACTAAAATAAGACAAATCTAGGCAGGCAAATGTATAATACAAATGTTAAGAGAGATTTGTCTAAAAGACATTGTTTAACAATTTTTATTGTCATACCAATTAGTTTGGGTAATTGCTTGCTTTATCAACTATAGTTTGCTTTCACTGCAACCCGGAATCGTGATTACACGAACAAATTTTTGCATGAGAAGCAACTTTGAACTGAAAAGCCCTTGCGTTTTATGGGAAACAACAAATACATTTTTTGGAAAAAATACAAGCTTTTTTTGACTAGAGCCATTGTGATATATTATAAAATTCTAGATTCCTATTACTTGATTAAAAAAAGTATTTTTTTTTCTTTTTTGCTATTCAGAAATGTACTCTCAGTTGTGTCATCCGCAAGCAAAACTAGCAAAACGTTTGCAGATACATGTGCCAAATTATTACCATAGAATAGAAATGAAGGGGGATGGTGGGGGGGGGGGGCGATCCCTGACGGACACTCTGTTAAATATTTCTAAATAGCCCAACTTTTCTTTACGCAGGGCACATACAAATATAACTAGAAAAGATGATTTGCTGCATAGCAAATCAGTGTGTGTGTCTTCAAAGCATATTGGTGTGGCAATGTACAACTATTCCATAACACAGGAGTAGAAGTTGGAATGGCATGTCTATCTACTATAGCTTTGAAGTTATTCAAGATTTAAAATTTCTAATGGTGCTATTTAGCATAATTTAAATTGCTACGACTTTTAGTTTTAATTCATTAGCTGCGCAATGGTCAACAACCCTTAGCAGAAGTTGGTCACATGTAGATTGTGCAGTGTTACAATACCCAAAATTTAAACCCAACATGAACCAAATCGGATGAAAATTGACCCAGTTATGGCAAGATGAAACTTTCAAAGGGCCAAATGACCTTGACCTTTGCCCTTTCGAGGTTACATGTTCTTATAAAAATGTGCAGTGTTGCGATACCTACAATTTGAGTCCAACTTGATTAGAATTGGATGGAAATTGGCCAAGTTATGACTGGATAAAACTTTCAAACATCCAAATGACCTTGACATTTGACCTTGAGAGGTCACATGGAAAATGCAAAATGTGTAGTGTTATCATAGCTACCATTTGAGCCCAACATGATCAAAATTGGCTAAAAATTGACCAAGTTATGGCTAGAAGAAAGTTAGCATGGAAAGTGCCTTTGACCTTGAAATGACCTTTGACCTTGAGACGACCTCAAAAATGACATTTTGGCTTAAAATTGAACTTTGACCTTGACATGACCTTGACATTTGTGATGACCTTTACCTTGCTATGATCAAACTCCTATACACTTGGAACCACATCTACTATAGTATATATGACAGGTGTTAGAGTTGGCAAGGCAGAAGCGGAAGAAAGTCTTCATGGGTTTCTTAGATGTGAGGAAAGCTTATGACAGGGTATGGAGAGATGCCCTGTGGGAAAAACTAAGTGGAATAGGATTTGGTGGGAATTTTCTAGAAATTCTGAAAGCATTATATAAAGATGTAGACTGTACACTTTCATTAGGAAAGGTAGAAGTAGAGAATGCACGCCTGGATATAGGTCTAAAGCAAGATAAAAACAACAGGTAAAGGCATGTTCAGATATCAGGTGGAGAAGATTAAACAGAAAGTGAACCGTACAAAACGAATGATTAAAGCTACTGCACTGAACAGTTTCAACAGAGCATACACAGCAAGGGTATTATGTGATAGAGTTGCAATACCAGGGATGATATATGGCTTAGATGTGATTTCAATAAGTGAAGGAGATATCCAGGGAATGGAGAAAGTACAGAATGAGATGGGGAAATGGATACTGGGAGCACCACCATGTGCAGCAACAGAAGCAGTCCTAGGAGAGTTAGGATGGAATAAAATTACAGACAGAATTGCCAAAGCAAAGCTTAAGTATTGGGGGTATTTACAATCAGTAAATGAAGACAGGTGGTGCAGGAAAGTTTACAATGAAGTAGTCAAGGAACAAACAAGATGGGTCAAAGATATAAATAAGTTGGCAGAGAGATACGAATTGAAAGGATATGATGAGGTTGAAAACTGGAAAGATTGTATACAGGTAGGACTGTTACAGAGGGCTGGAAAGAAGACTGGAAAAGAGGTGTCAGGGAAAAGAGAACACTAAAAGCATACAAAGTACTAGAAAAAACAAAGAAAAGTGTGTGTTGGGATGGAGGGAAGGGATCCAAGCTTCTTTTTCAAAGTAGGGCAGGAGTAATCAATCTAGAAAAGAGGAAACAGAAGTGGACAACAGGGAGTAATGGTAAATGTAAGGTATGTAGACAAGAGGCAGATGAGACAGTGGATCACTGGCTGTTGTGGTGTGATGCATATAGAGAGATAAGAGAAGAATATTTCAGAAAGTGGCACAGGGAAGACTATAACAACAAGGGTCTAGAAGAGGTTCAGTGTTTAGAGGAAGAGGAACGTGTAGCATGGGTTTTAGGTTTGAAGGGTGGCTTTCTGGGAGGCAGGAAAGGCACCAAAAGTGTACAGGACTACCTGGTAGGGTGCTGGGAGAAAAGAAATGAATTGATAGGGCTTGATAGCAACAGGGTGAACTAGAAAAGATGATTTGCTGCATAGCAAATCAGTGTGTGTGTCTTCAAAGCATATTGGTGTGACAATGTACAACTATTCCACAACACACAAGTTGGAATGGCATCTCTATCTACTATAGTTTTGAAGTTATTCAAGATTTAAAATTTCTAATGGTGCTATTTAGCATAATTTAAATTGCTACAACTTTTAGTTTTAATTCATTAGCTGCACAATGGTCAACAAAGCCTTAGTAGAAGTTGGTCACATGTAGATTGTGCAGTGTTACAATACCCAAAATTTAAACCCAACATGAACCAAATCGGAAGAAAATTGACCCAGTTATGGCAAGATGAAACTTTCAAAGGGCCAAATGACCTTGACCTTTGCCCTTTCGAGGTTACATGTTCTTATAAAAATGTGCAGTGTTGCGATACCTACAGTTTGAGTCCAACTTGATTAGAATTGGATGGAAATTAGCCAAGTTATGACTGGATAAAACTTTCAAACATCCAAATGACCTTGACCTTCAACCTTGAGAGGTCACATGTAAAATTCACAATGTGTAGTGTTACCATAGCTACCATTTGAGCCCAACATGATCAAAATTGGCTAAAAATTGACCAAGTTATGGCTTGAAGAAAGTTAGCATGGAAAGTGGCCTTTGACCTTGAAATGACCTTTGACTTTGAGATGACCTCTACCTGAAGTGAACCCAGACCTCAAAATGACATTTTAGCTTAAAATTGAACTTTGACCTTGACATGACCTTTGACCTTGACATGACCTTGACATTTGTGATGACCTTTACCTTGCTATGATCAAACTTCTATACACTCAGAACCACATCTGCAATAGTATATCAGATATTGAAGACTTAAAACTTTAATTAGCCCTCATTTGCATAATTTTGAAAAGCATGACCTCTCATTTTAAAAAGGCCAGAGTTTATCTATAGAAGTATAATTGTGCCAAGTTTGGAGTTTCTACATGTAATACTTTTCAAATGAAATGTCGGACAAATTTGCCGGGTAAAGAAGAAGAAAGAAAGAAAGAAAGAAAGAAAGAAAGAAAGAAAGAAAGAAAGAAAGAATTCCTAGAAAAACAGAAAAGTGTGTGTCGACACACACACTTTAAATATTTGACCAGAGAAGCTGTGAAAATCACTGTAAATTGTTGTGCAAATATATCAGTACCAGTAAAAAAAGAAGTATGATCATATACGCAAAAAACGGAAAACGTTTTCTGCTCCAAAGTGTTCATCTTTGAGGCATAAGATAATGCCTTCGGTATGCAAGGTTTAGGCCAATTAGACTTGTTGGACTATTACCATGGAGAAAAGAATCATCACATAGTCGTTTAAAGTCATTATTAAATTCACAATAACCCACTTGTGGATCACAAAGATTTTATATATATATATATATATATATATATATATATATATATATATATATACATATATATATATATATATATATATATAGATTCCATGAGACGCAACTTGCTACATTAAGTTGTTAAAAGTGGGTGTTTGTGTATATCCGTCATTTGGATTGAACTTTCCTCACAATTACTAATGTTACGTACATGAAAAGCAGTAGAATAGCTAGTTACATCTGTACAAAGAATACCACTGGTAGTAAAAAGTATATCATGATTGTTACATATTACACTATCTCTGAAAGTTGAAAGAACTATAAATGACTGCAGTAGGTCTCTTATTGAGTGGCATAAATGAATGGGGATATAAAGTATCCGAATAATTTAAAGTTGGTAGGTCATAGTGACATTTAAACAAACTTATAATTATGTCCCCATGATAATTCATATTTTATTTTCCTGTGTAATCTTAGAAAGAGATATCATTGAGAAGGTTGATGAAAATATCTAATTCGGTATTATGTGGCCTATACATCACATCCAGTAAGACGTACGTAAAATAGCCACTTTCTCTTTTTCATCATTCAGTAAACAGAGAATGCATATAATGATCAAAATGATCATTGTCGTTTCCTCAAAAATAATCAATATTTATTTTAAGAAACGACGATGCATCTCCCCTTATTCTGTCTTTTCTGAAAGACAAATTATATTAAAACAAATTCTTTAGTATACGAAATAAATTCAGAAGGATATTTTGGAAACTCTTCTTGATTGGTTTACATTATAGCAATGGATCTATCATTTGAGTATATGTCTTAAAACATATCAATGAATTTATCTTGTAATGAACACTGACTGTGGCTGTCAAGGTGAACCTTAATATTATTGACCCTCTCCTCCTTAAACCGACCAAAGCCGGCTCTTTTCAAACGTCCTCTGATTTAGTGTTTTGTACTAATTTCAACAGTGACAAAAAGAAAATTAAAAGTTGCAATTGGGACGTATTAAGATAGCCTGATCCAGATTAAGGGCTTTCCAGGGCATGGGTTCGGCGCTTAGAGAGCGTCCCCCAGAAAAAAAAAACAGTCGTCTATGCCTGAATTCAAGGATTAAAGACATTATCAAGGGCACACAAAAATCTAGCGCAAAACATCTAATTTAATCATAAATGAGCAGTACTGAAACACCTTAAGTTGTACATCAGGTAGGCATAAAAGATATGGAGATCCTTTTCACCGAGATTCATTGAAAATCTGAAAACGGTAATTTGCGTAGCAATTTGTTATGGGAGACAGGACTGTGAAATATCGGTTTATCGTACTTTTACGCTTCCTAATATTCTTGCATTTTACTGATCTGTGGTTACACTACCAGTTTGACAGTAGAAAACCTATTACTTTAGAATTAGTTCTTACCTTAAATATCGTGACTTCTAGTGGGAATCATGAATACGTGCATGCACACAATTCTCTTTGAAATATTCAATACTTAAATTTGCAGCATTTTATACCGTATACCGTATCTTTAATGCATGGCATATAGGGCCTTTTCCATCGACATGGGATGCAAACGTTATCATCAGCATACTTCCTAAGGTTACATTGACCTTACATTTAAGATGGAATTTTTTTCTGACATAATATATATACATATATATATATATATATATATAGAGAGAGAGAGAGAGAGAGAGAGAGAGAGAGAGAGCAAGACAAATATGAGATAAATCAGTAGCATCTCCTTATTAAGACCACCTACGGGACTGGAAATGCGGTCTTAATAGGAGTGGTCTTAATGGGGATATAATTTAATTAAGCACAAAGAAGTATGGGTCTATAAATTGGTCTTTACATAGAACTGGTTTCTTTGTGGAGGTCTTCTTAATTGGAGATTCTACTAACTACATATATATATATATATATATATATATATATATATATATATATATATATATATATATATATATATATATATATATATAGTAAAACCCCCATTAGCGGGCACCTCTCTGCCGTGAGCAGCTCCTTACAATGGGCACTTTCCTTCGGTCCCATTTGATTTTCGCTATTACCTACATGTTAATGGAACCTCTCTGTGATGGGTAACTCTTTACAATGGGCTCCTTAAATGTATACCAACATCTGCTACGGTGGGCACTTTTTAATCAAACAAATGGTGATTAGTACATGTATTTGGATTGTTTTCTTCTCAAACGGTCCTTTTTGCACCAGTGCTCATCCCCCTAGCCAGGTTCTTCACCCCACACAGTGTAATTTCCTTATGACATGAAATAGTGCAGTGTAGGCCAGAAAGTATGTATATTCAAAGCATAACAGTTGTCTAATCTAACATAGATTCCCTTAACATCTTCATGGATTAAAACTAGGATTAAAGTATCAAAGGGGAGAGACTTAAAAGCTGACTTGTCTGAAACAAAAAGAGTGTGGGTGAGTTCCACCTAAGTGATTTGCTCAAGGTTACAGTGAAATACTTGGATGCTCATCATTGTAACCTATGAGCTGAAAACGTCTTCATATGTGGTGTGTGGACAGCATCAGATCAGTTCAGTTTGTATTCCAGCCACTCAAGCTACGGCAAAGAGTGCTCCAGTGTACATGTCACAATGAAACCCAGAAAATTTCGGACACTTTCCGCAGAAATACTTTTAAAAACCTTAAATCACAGAGACAAATTGTTGAAGAGTATGGCATATCAAATGGAGCTGTTGGAAACATTGTTTAGCTGCCCTCGATGGTCAACCCTCTCAGCAGTGGGCACGTCCCTACAGTGGGCATTTTTCTCCGGTCCCATGGGTGTCCACCGCATAGAGGTTTTACTATATATATATATATATATATATATATATATATATATATATATATATATATATATATATATATATATATATATATATATATATATATATATATATATATATATATATATATATATATACACACATTCATAAAATACGTACATAACGTCTCAGAAATATATCTGTTTTACGGAGACTGTATAATGCTATGTCTTACGCTTACTATATTGGTGCAACATTAACAAATCTTGGAGCAAAATTTATTTCAGAAACAATAATATCCATGATAGGAAAGCAGGATGGAGGTAAGGTGCTTCTAAATTTGACAATTGCCAGAGGGTGGGTAGGTGTCACAAACTATATGCTATATATATATATAGCATATAGCATATAGTTTGTGACACCTACCCACCCATCTAACGGCATACACTTACTTTATAAATAAGATTGATAGAAAGTAAAGCAAGGTTACATTAATGTCTGGAAAATTTCGTAACTTCATACACATGTAAATTAACTATGTATCACAGGTCAAAAGTCAATAGGTTCTTTCTGATGAGCTGAAATGCTTCATGGAGCTTGAACAATTAGGCTGGCAAAAGTATGAAAAAGCGAAAGGCGAAAGATTTAATTTGCAGACTTATCTTTACGTAACTGTTAGGATATACACTGACAATAAATCGCAACTAAAAATGAACCATTCTTAAGAGAAAAGCTGGTACAGACTAGACTTTTCTGCAACCTTTAAGAGAAACGGTGTTTTCCAAAATATCTCACGACATATAGAAGATGTGTGACGAATAAAAGCCATAATAGTGGTCATACATCTAACATGCAATGATATAGCATGTGGAGTTAGTGAAAATACAACAAATTATCATAAAACGAGAGGACTTACTTCTTGTTGTGTTTACCATTTTAAACCAAAATATCTAAAAGGACAATAAATCTAAGAGAGAAAAGATTGAAGATGCCATGTAGTACCGCGTGAACCTCTGGTCGACCTCCGGCGTGTGAGAGTGAGAGTCATCAATGGCCAGCAATGTGCTCAATACCATGCAACGTCAGGAGATTGGATCAAAGTTATTAACCAGTTTTACACAAATTGTACGTCTGCTGCACATGCTGAGCACCCTCTTCTTGTTTGCCTACACCGTACAAAGGATCGCACGTGCTTATCACTGAATACATGGGCGGTATGCCGCGAGATGCCGCAGGGTGAGAAGTTTTGGAAATAGTAAGGCACCAAGACAAAATGGCCACATGAGCTAATTAAAACTCGCACAATGTTTTTATCATACTTATTAGACACCTGCATTTGAACGGGTTACAACTGACACAAATGCTTTGTTAGAAAGCGCAATTAAAACTTGTTTCTCGAACGGTTGGTTAAACAGATACGCATATTCTTTGGAAGGATTTCATACGGGACACAGCCCTATGGGAGCACATTGTTACGACGGGGATGGGTGCTAACTTGGCTGTGAAAGAGGAGTGTCCAACATCACTAAATTCTCTTCTTCTGATGTTATTTTCCGACAAATGATCGAATTTCCGCAGCGGCATTCACTCTTTCGATTTGATATGGCCTTTATTCGGTAATGCTAAGGACAAGACATGCTGGTGACCGAGCACTAATCTTTTATATCCTTTATATCAAATGGATGAATTGAATATTAAAGCGTGTCGTATGCTCGCCCGTTGTGAAACCCTCCCCGGCACACTCCATTAGGCAGCGGCTCTTCGCCATGCGGCGTAGTGCCATCTATCACCATTTCTTCGTAATGCTTTATTAAATTTGGCATTGATTTTGAGGTAATGATCTACATAAGGTTACTATTAACTTAATGTTAGTTTTCGTAAAAGATGCGCGCAAGTATTTGTAAGAGGCCTGCAATAGCTTGGAAAATGTTGTGAAATTTGTTCGCTTTGAGTCCCTACCCCAAGATGGAATAATACAGTAATTAACAAATTTAAGTTGACGGAGTGCACATATATATATCACACATCAAAATGAAATGTCCGTCAAATTATAGTCGCAAGTTCACGAATTCATTTAAATCTCCTCTGTAATTCCCGTCAGTATATTTTGTCACATTCATTTATGGAGCCTCTCATCGTACAGACATAATAAGACACATAGACAGCTTCTAGGCTTATGATGAAGAGCCAAATGAGACCTATTAATGCAGTGTAATAAAAGTAAATCAATCGGTCTGCACAGTTAGAAGTAAGCTGTAACATCTGATTCTGACAGTTCTCTTTGGAGAACTCTATGTGTACGTTTATGGGAGTCGTGCGCTGAAAATTATTGCTCACTGAGAGCTCTCTTCAAAATCGATAACTTTTCTCTTTGAGGCTCGATATAATGGGTTGGAATCGCCTGGCCAGAAATCTAGCTTATAGCAAGCTTGGACAGTGAAAGGCCACACTTGAACACTCTACAAAAGTCCTAAAGCAGACAATCAACACTTCGAAAAAGTTGCCTTCATTAGATGCGCACAAAGAATATCTCAAGTGCGGTGTAACTAGCACAAGAAAGCCGCATTCACCATAACACAATGTTTACCTTCTGCATTCAGTTTTCTTGCAGATATTACCCCTGTTGGTTCCGGGGGCTGCTATGCCCACATGTGTATCGTCACTAGCTGTTTGGTCAGACAATTTTCTGAAGTACTTATTCTGTCATAATTACAACAAATATTTCATTGTTTTGATCGGTGTTCTTTTCCTGTTGGGTATTGGTTGACAGTGGAAAGCACGCCCCAACTGTTTGCCAACAAAAGCGGCTCAGCAGTAGCCTGGCTCTGCGTTCTGGATGAAGTGAGCAGAACTAGCGCTATTTGGTTTAGCTCAGCCAATCAGAACGCTTCCAAGTGTGGGACTATTGTTGCCCACACTTCATTTAAGCCATAGTCAGTGTCTGTCACTAGTTAGAGGTTGAATTCACAGAGTGTAACACATGAAGCCGATCCTTCCGCCCTACTGTTGCTGCAGATAATCCGAGGGCAAAGTGGCGTGCAGTGCGTCAAAGCCGTCAAGCCAGGATATACATAAGAATACTATTAAGAGACTGACGAGAAACTCACAATGTTTCCCAATGTGATAGCACCGTCTCCTATTTATCACAGCGTGTTCCGAGCTCCCACTATGCTGCAACCTGCACATTCTGGGGCATCGGCCTCATTTCTTATGGAAAACTTACTACGAGAGAGACCTCTTCAGCCAAGCTTCCTTGCACGGCCACTTCTGAGTCCAATGATGCCTCACAGAACTTCTTCGCCACCACAAAGAACGACAGAGGTCACGTCACCTTCCACATCCACCGTGTCTACCACCCCGTATTTAAAGTTTGGTGTCAACGCTATTTTATCTTCACAGATATCACCCAAGAACTGTGAGTACATGTTTATTTTGTTAATACTTAACACTTTTCGGTCGCACCAGTCTACAGTGACCGGTGGTTTTAAAGCAGGTCTGCTTCATCCTTGGTGTTCAAGATTTCGCTCTCTCAAAGTAGTTTCAATGAATTTTATAGAGAAAGATTTATCAGTGCCACACGTCATGGGCGACTCCTGGGAGCTTAGCGCCCAGAAAGCGCCGAGCAAAGCTGTGGACTCAGCCCAAAAATACGACCTTGAAAGTTTAATGAAAAACATTATTTGTAAAACTTAAAGATATTTATTTATTCAACAAGCAGCCCTCGTTCTAACCCTGTAATTAGTAATCTGTGTCTGACGATCAATTTGTTGTCAAACTTCACTTTCTTTGGGAGTGATTGCATGCTCTAGATCACTTGCTGTCTTTGGCAAATTGGTAACGTGTTCATTTCTATTCTACCTTCGAAGCAATTAAGTTTTCATGACTGAGACTTATTTTTTCAATCCAGGTTATCTTGCTCTATTTCCAGCCATCAGTCTCCATTCTAGTGCCAATTCAAGTGCTTTCACGAGCTATGCCCCAGCATTGACCAGTATTCCCTCACCAATAGTGGCCAAATCCTGCAGTCTTCATTCAAACGGCATCACATGCACAAGTTGCGGGCCCAGGCCCATGTATGACAACCCGTTACAACCAGTGATGAGACACCCTTATTTCTCAGGTTGGTACTTCTTTTGTGTATAGACCAAAAACTTAGCTGTATAGAGTGATCGATGTTTTCATGTAGTTATCAAAAGAAATGTTGATACAGAATACCATACTGTTAACGCATGTCAAAGATGCTGGCATTTGTTAACTCCCTTTGTTCGAACTCACACGGTATTGTATATGTTTTGGCTATGAGTTGCGTCCACTTAAGTGCTATTAAAGCATAATGATATTAATTTTTCATGTCAATTTAGACATACAGTAGCGACTGCCTTTGGAGGTTATTACCTCAGATGCTGGGAAAAGGAAGGCCTTATCTCTTGTGGTACATATTATTGGAAGTATATGCAAAGTGATAGATTACCTTTAGCATACCAAGTCTGTTCCATGAACTTAAGGTACAATAGACAGGAGTAGTTGGCAATCACTTGCCCCCCTAGACATCCATCTAAAGTTAAAGTCGAATATGTTTTACTTATCAATTCTTGTTTCTGAGCTGTCACATCCCCAGTGAATGGAACCGGTTCGTCATGGGGCACTTCTGTTTCCACGACCATGTGGAAGCACATACAATAATTCCCTACTAATGTCGCTTTATGCTTATGAGGAACAATGAATACAATAGATGATGATTTTTAAGTTCATTGATTAAATACACTGATAAAATATTAAAATGGAATCTGATATAATAGTGTCATACTCTATCTATTGAGGCATTTACTCGCTGCGTGGCCACGCTCCTTGAATGATAGACTCTTAACAGTGTATGATAACACGGAATGATGGACTAGCCACAGTATATGTTCCTACAGACGGCAGACAAACGTGTGTCTGCTAAGACACTGTATAGCCTCTTGCCCTTTGCATGATTTTTCATTCTTCAACACTTCGTGAATCACTGCAGTTTATGAAGACGCTAAAAAAGAAACTGCTGTTTTGAAGGAAAAAATAGGTTTGGCGATGAAGGAGTATACTCCACGCATTATGTCCTTTCTTTAGCGGATGAAAGGTTGGCACTTGGGTACATAGTTAATATTAGCTTAAGGTGCTCCCGACCACAGAAGGCCATTCAAGGCATGCTATAACAGCTAAGTGCAATACCTAATTGTTTATTCTGCCACTTTTCAACGAACATGGTCTTGAAGTTTAGGTGCCTTTGCTAAAAATCGTAAGCTTAAACATTATTTACGTCTCAAGTTTATGATACGTTGACTTTGCTCCTATTGATTTGATGTGCAATTTCCAGAAATATTGTATTACTAACGGTGCTCGACATTTCACTATAATTATTCTGTATACAAGTTGTTTAGTTTCATTAGGGAAATATTTAGCAATAATGAACAATATAAGAGCGCTTTTATTGCAGAAAATATCGTCTGCTCAGAGTGCAACAAAGCGGAAAGAAACTGGCCGCACAATCCCGCAGTTTATGTCGCTTTCCCGTGTTGACGTGAAAGTCACGCCTGCCAAAGACACATGATTTCTTTTTCATTATACCTAACATATCGCCAATGTTGACCTTTTAGAATTTATTTACGCGCTCATGTTCCTTTAACATCCCACATGGTTATATTTAAACAGGAATTCCTTCAGGATTTGCCTAACCAGCATTGGTTAATTTTTATCATGTTTAGATTTTAAGATATCTTGGCAGACTTCTATGTTTTGAGTCATAAGTTCAAATATTAAAGTTTTAGCCCCAAAACATTTTTGAAGAAATAAAAAAAAAATTTTAAGGTTAACATTGTAGGTATCGGATCATGTTAACCTATAGATCTTGAGTTTAGGTAACAGGTATCTGCAGTGAAATGGTCGTGTTACATGGCTCTTTCTCTACAACTTTCTTTCCTATTTAAGACAAAATAAAAGCAGCTTACAAAATATATCCCAGAGGGCAAAAACATATTAGCCATTTTTCTAAGAAATGATCATTTCTTTTTAAATGGGTGTCAAGGGTTGTGCAAACTCTGTTATGTTTAAAAACATAGACATTTTTTTTTCAATTTTGGCATTTGTTATTAAAACAGGAAGATATGCCATTCTGATAAAACCCATTTTTTTTTGTTTGTTTGTTTTTTTTACAAACACATGTATTGAAATCATTATAGCACAAGATTGGTAATTTTATCTTGAATATTTTTCAAGTCATATTAAACATTTCACAGAAACTACATTTTGACCCAAAATGCTCGTGTGCAAACAATGACTGTAAATTGTGATTTTCAGCTTTGGTTAAAAAAGATTCCTCAACAAAGCCTTCCGTTCAATCTATCGTTTAGGCTTATGATGTTAGAAACGTGTATGTTTGTGATATTTGATCCGGCAGTGAAGTCACTTCGTCCAGTCTGACATTGATAATTCCCTTTCAGCTTGGTACTCAGTCGTTCCAAATAAGGTTGATATATTGATGCATCTGTGGCGTATTGTTAAGTTAATTGAGAGTTGAGAGACCGTAGTATCTGACACAAATATCAAAGCATGTCAATTTACATTTATAGAACCGATAAGTTGTGTAGAATATCATGGTGTATAATTTTAAGCACAATGTCTTACATATATGTTTTCATATTCGGATTGGTCACAGCTCGTGTGTTGGCTATTGAATTTGTCGGGTCTGTAAGCCATATGCCACAGATGATCTTGTGCCCGTGTCTGTTTATTACAAAACAAACAACTACATATTTATATTCTACCAAAATGGTTAACCGTCAACTCTTTCAACATAGCTTTCTGTCAGTATAATGATAATAATAATAATAATAATAATAATAATAATAATAATAAGAAGAAGAAGAAGAAGAAGAAGAAGAAGAAGAAGAAGAAGAAGAAGAATGATAATGTATACCTTTTTAAACAAGCAAAACAGATAAGTTATAAAAGAGATAGAACTAAATATACATATACGACCTACTTTCAAGAAAATGTCTGTGCAGTATATCAAGTGACAAGAAACATAAAGAGCGTCCCTGATAAGTGTCTTTTTATACATTTGGTGACGTCATACTTCTGTCGCACAAAAAGAGGAGAAATATACACGCTCTTTTTGCTATGAATCAGGCGCACAGATCATTAAAGTTGATGACCAAAGGACACCGCGGATAATTAAATTGATAGACAACATTCCTTGTATCGACATTCTTTTTTCAGGTCTTGTGTTTGCAAGTAGTGCTCCATTGCTGTAGAGTTAGACTCAACTGATAATAACTCTTCGCATAATACAAATGTGTAACTTATTCTAAAGAAGCAAGTCCTTCAAATATCTTGCTGTCTTCCCGACAGGTGACTTACTGAATAACTTCCAGGGAAATAGGAATAATAGTACTTCTAAGTGGGTTGAAATTTCGTCCTTTATTTGGTGTGCCCCCACCCCCTTTATTTTTTATCTATTTTTGTTGTTGTTTTTCTTTTTTTGTTTGTTTTTTTTCTCTTTGTTTTTTGTTGTTGTTGTTGTTGTTGTTGTTGTTGTTGTTGTTGTTTTGTTTGTTTTTGTGGTTTTGTTTTTAAATTAACGGGTTTTTTTAAGATGTTAACATACCGACGGTATTATACAGCATAATTGTATACAGCAGTACACAGTCATAGGGTGTAGCTGTACGTATCACAGCATGGTAATGTGCAGAAGAACTAATTTACATTTAGTAGCTAAATGTATAATATAGCACAATTTCACATAGCAATAATAATTTGTATGTTACAGCTGCGTCAATGTTACCGCTTCCCAACGCCTTTTCGTTTCTGAGTGGTATGAGAGGAAAGCCGAGGCGAGGAATGTTACGGAGAGCCGTCTTCTCAGATTTGCAAAGAAAAGGCCTTGAAAAGACGTTCCAGAAACAGAAATATATCAGCAAACCAGACAGGAAAAAACTTGCCGAAAAATTAGGACTTAAAGATTCACAGGTAAGTTTTCACATTGTTGGGATATTATAGGGTGGCAGAGGAAGTATCAATAACAGCTTGTGGGGGTCAGGAGATGGTCACTCGTGCGAAGTGAAGACAGCGTTTAAGTGTATCAGACACCTTACTTACAGAGTAAAATAGACACGGAACATGCCTGATATACACAGGGGTCTTCCACGGGGTCACGATTCACCATTAGGCCCTAATGGTCCGGAAAATAAAAGACACCGTCTTCACGGAAAACTGAATCTTGTGAGGTTACAGTGGCAACTAGTTAATATATAAGCATCAGTTGGCATTTAGAAAGAAATCAAAGCCACCTTGATGGACCAGATGCGAGAAGGCCAACATTACGGTTGATGTCTTCCTTCCTTTTTGGTGGTTTACTACAGAATTGTTCTGTTAGAATGTGGGTCCAATAAAGAGTGTCACGTCAGAAATAAAGGAATACTTTAGAGAATATATATTAATTCGATACGCAATACAGTCGAAGTATACTGCGCTCCAAAGTCAAATATTGATGAACTGTTTGGAAAATGTTGGAACACAAAGGTTGTGCTTCACATTTGAACATTGGGAAACAAAACATTGCTCGGTATTTTTATTCCTTTGTCCAACCTATCTGGTTTTGTGCTCTCGGGTGGAGTTACCCGTGTCTGCCCCGAAGGCTCAAACCATTTAAGGACATATCTCTTTTAAATATTGCAGCTGGCTTAAATTCTCCTACGTGGTCCTTGCTTATATCCAGTATGGTAGGTCTGAAAAGCAAACATTCAGCCATAAATACATTGTTTATGACAAGACTCTCCTATTTCAAACTATTGAATCCCCAATTCACAGAAACATAATTCAGACCGTTCGGCACTTCATAGTACGTGGCTTCTTTATTTAGGCTTCTTTGTCTATATATGTCACTCGGACCACTTTGCTATTCAGTATAATAACCTTTTTATAGGCTTGACCAATGGTCGAGGCCCGAGGCTATGTCCGAAGTAGTGACCAGTTCAACACCCATATCGTGCTAATTAATTGTGATATGCGGGTAAATAGCCAACATTTTGTTGCAAAGCAGTACCTCCATTCTATTTTGTCTACACCAACCGTGTTTTAGTCACCATGAATGCTATGCAAGTAGTGTTTAATATGATGTTATTCGGCTTAAGTGCCCTTTAATTGAGTCGCAACCTTTGTGGTCCTAGAGGACCTTGGGGGAGAATCCTGGGGGACCGATTTGGTACTATTCATGGGACTTCAACACATGCACCTTTCCGTCTGGAGGGAAGCCGTCTACAGCTGCTGGTCTTACACCATGAGCTGTAACTGCTACGTGAATGGTCACAAAGTGGCTTGATCACCGCGCCCGTTAGCCTCTAAAATCACTCCAAGCAAACGGACATTTGCTGGTGGCCAAAAGCTCAATGGAGCTAAACTTGGAAGTTCCAACCCACGACGGCCTTCCGTTCAATACCTTATTTTCCACCTGCTAGGTTAGTGTCTAAAGCCAGTCCCTAGGGAGCATGTCTTATATTGTCAACAGGTATACGAGCTTAGTGTCTCCATGGAGTACTCTTGCCGGATGTATAATTTTTTAGTCCTGCAAACAACTTGCTCTGAGTTTGCGTCCGTCGCATGTATGTAATTAATAACCGTATGATTCACTTGATGCGCAAATTGTGACTTGTTGTACGATGAGGACCTCAATGGTTGAACACTCTTAGAATAGGTGAAATGACCTGTGCTTAATGTGCCTTTCACAGTGTTTACCAAGCGACCACAGTTGTGAAAACCACGCCAACCATTAGTCAATTTTACCCTCAAATCATAATATAATTCCATTGTCCTTGTTATGAAGGATCGTGTGGTTGAGAGCACCTGCCCCATCTCTTCGGGTCATTTACGGAAATTTAACACAATCGGGCACCCATGCACACCCTCTCTTGAAAATAAATCATGTCACCTTGCAGTTACAACATTGAGAAATATACTTATTTGCAAGACAAAAGAGACAGGGGTTGTATATCATAGACAATAGCGGCTCTCCACAGGAATACTTCCCAAAATTTTCTTGTCATTTTCAGTTCTCTGTTATTTTGCCAATGCATTAAAATGGTGCATCAATCGAATACCTAAGTCCAATGTAACAAAGTTAAGCCGATGGTCTCGTTAACATATGTAGAAACGTTATATAAGAGGTCGAGTCCCTGTGTGGAACAATAGTTTGCCATCGTCCCATCACTGTGCCTCTCCGGAGCTTGGGTCACTTGAAACTCAGCATGAACTGTGTCCTTCTCCCATTGACCGCCCCACCTCCATGGCACTTGATGGAGTCAAAAGTATAATAGTCTATTACCGTGCCAACGATTGTACACAGTTAAAAAACAATGAAGTGAAGTTCAATCTTTGTCTGTTGCCTGACTGCCTGGGTAAGCATACGATGACAATAATAATGCTTGTAGAAGTATGGCACCTGCGCATGAACTGGACACTGTCAGCTTCTTTATGGGATAATCTTAATGTTATGCCCAAACGCAGGTAGATAATACCAGGTAGGGATGTAAATTAAGACATTGCAACAAACCCTCTGTTGTCTACCACACCGGATTAAGACAGATCTTTTAGTCAAGTGTTGCTAAGCAGCTTCAGATACAGTGCGTCGTGAAACCCTACCAGACGGTGGAATAATAAACTTGGGTTATTGAATTGGACTGAGGCATGCCGACACGGCAGTGAATTTGTATTAATATGTGCCTGAAAACATCACAAAAACACGAATCAGAGATTTATATATCTCGCTTAAAGGGAACAGGGACACTTTCTTCAGTTGTGTGCATACAGTATATAGGTTACAGCAAATATTTTCAGGGGTCAACAAAAGGGGTAGGGCATTTTTTATTCAATACCAAATGAATTCTCCAATTAAAAATCGATGGGTTATCGGGCAGTCGTAATGTGAAGCGCACGCACACGACGTTATCTTCTAGCTTAACATGGTCTGCAAGTTTGTCCACCGTCGACGTTATCAATTTCGCTTCTTTGTATATAGAATCAACGAAGCTGTAATTGACATGATTGCATGGCGAATGTATTGACAACGTGAAACATTATTGGTATCAATAAAATTGATAAGTGGTAGCATATGACTATCCCGTTAGCGATTCTGGCCAAGAATAAATGTATAAAGTCAACGATAAGCCTTGATGGGGGCTGTGTGGAGAGAAATAGCCGCTTATCTAACACAACATGCAGCTGGATAAGCAAAAATCATGTACAAAAGTAATTAATGTTATCCGACTTGTATATATGTATACTGAAATATCAATTTAAACAATGTACCTAGAGCCATCTGTGGCAGTGTATCTTTATATCGTGATAAATAGACCTACTCGACATGGGTCTTGTTTTGAATGAAACCGGTATAGGGCATTAAATAATCAATTCATGCAGCAAGAACTAGCTTTAACAATGCAACTATCCATAAAAGTTTTCAGTTCTGACAAAATTATGATATTTTTTACTATGTATAGCCATGCACAATTATGCTAATATCTACTTTTATTGAACTACCGCCTGTTTGCTTCAAGCGTCGTCGTTAATTCATGGTTTGGGAAATATAATTCCCCACATCTGCGCCAGAGTCAGTCAGGATGTTACGAACTACTATAAATATTGCATTGTGTCTTTTTGGAACTGTGCAGATACATATATTATCTTCCCATTCAAAACGACACATGTATTCTTATGTTATGCAAAAACAATTTAAACCAATTTGTCTTCTAAACTATAGGAATTCTGTCAGAATGTACTGTTTTCCATATGCTGCTGATTCGCTTTCAATGCATGGCAGATGGCCTTTTCTCTCTGCATGAGTGATTTTCCCATATCTTTATTTCAGATTTTCTTACAATCTTTAGCGTCATGTTTGGTATGTGACGACAAGTCACCATGTGAATAAATACAATAGAAATTTTTATTTTAAATGACATATGAAACATCGCAAATGCTCCTTGCAAACTGAATTATGCAAATACACGTGAAATTCAATTATAATTTCTGGGTACGTCAGAATACACCAAATGTTGTTCCGCAGCTTTATACTATGTCTGGTATTTATTCAAATTCAAATGTGGTTCGTTTTATATGTTTAAAAGGACAATTCGCTCTCTTGATTCACCGTGTTATAAAATTAAACATTGAGCGTTTATTGTTGCTGGAATTATCTACTTCTCTTGAAATATTTCTGTGCCCCGATACGTGACAGCATCAAGCATTATATCAAGAAACATGACTCGTTGTGCAGCTTTCAGATTATTTATTAAAATTTATATCGTTTATTTTTCAATTGAAAAAAAAAATTAAAACATTCAGTTGATATGTTGACTTTTTTGGTTTTTGATTTTTTTTAAAAATTGATTTCTGCCTTTTTAGGTCAAGATATGGTTCCAAAATCGGCGTATGAAATGGCGCAATTCAAAAGAGCGAGAACTTCTTTCGTCAGGAGGATCGCGGGAGTCCACCTTACCAAATAAGGGCAATCCGAACCCTGACCTCAGTGATGTTAATGATGACATGAAGAAAGCTGATGATATTCACATGGAAAATACAGTAACAGACACACAGAGATCACCGGCGAACAGTCCTCATTCTAGTAGCAGGGACTCACCTCTCTCACATGAACACACAGATTTTCATATAGACTCAGATTCTAATGACGAAGATGAAGAAATTAGTGTTTCATGAGTCATAAAAGCATTTGATACATCAAAACATAAAAACTTGAATCTTTATTGTTGTCGGTCATTTAATGACCAATACTGTATAATGTTATTAATATTGTGAAGCACATGCTTCAAATGGACGAAAACAACGACGATCGAGGCAGATGCCGTCACGTGATATTACAGATCAGCTTCAATGTAGCGTTCAACTAGACACAGTGAAGCAACTTGGTGCACCGCGCTTGCGAATACAAATTAAACACAAAAACTTCAGCCTTAATAACATTGTAGCTTCCAAACGCAGCTTTGATTCTGTTCTATGGCATTGGAAACATTGTCGACATATCTAGTCTTTTGATAACTGCAGCCTATTTAACCATTTTGCTGCAAGGAAATTTTGATGCATTCCTTGGGATATGATATCCAGAAATATTATCGCTTTTTTATCTTTTCATGGCAGATCATAAACTGAGTCAATTGCTTTTCTTGGCTAATGCTGATGATAGCTGTGACCTGGATCATGTTATCTTTTCTTGAAGTAAAAGCATGCTGGCACTTGAATGAAAGATCTGTGACTGGCATCATCAGAATAATTCAAATGAGTTCAACCTTTGCCTTTGGTCCTTATTAGCACTGAAAGAGTTTAGGGAGAAAGAACAAAATAACTGATGCTTTTGTGTGTGTTTTTTTTTTTTTTTTTTTGTTTTGTTTTTGTTTTAAAATTTATTTAACAAGGTTGAATGGTGCACATTAAGAAATCGCATTGAATCAGTATTTTAGGAGGCAAGAACCACATGAAACTTTAGCCAGGAACAGCTACTTTTCTCAACCAGTGCAGAAAACTTGCTCATATAATCTAATTGAGAGTGACACACGTTCTAATCTATTTGGATAATGGACTCTACTTAATTTACTGATCAGTATTAATATTGTGTGGTATGGAGGAATCAACGTGTATAGGAGTGCTCTCTCCTCTGGCACAGAAACACAGTCAACTCGGATCAGTGACAAAATGGTTAACCAAAATACCGTTTTAATGTCGTGATTAAGCTGGCCTTTGCTTCATACTGTATATATATATATATATATCACCTGAACACTGTCTACTATGTCAATATGTACCTACCCCTTTTATTAAAGTTATCAAAAGATGTATATCTTGTATTATTCCCGGATTGTGCATATCAGCAACACACAGTGAGCAGAATCACAATTACGCTGCCATATTGATATAAGCTGTATCCCTTCACACAACATTAAATTAGGTATCAAATGAAAATGTAGAAGCTGCCACAATTGTTTTGGTTATGCCACTGATCGTTGTTATCTGAATGTCACAGTTGCTCGTACCATACACACATTGATATGCCACTTTGTACAGTCTAATTCAAAATTAATGGACTAGCAACAATGCATTGGTTTTACTCCTGGTCCACGACACTGTTTGTGCTATAATGTTGCAGTTGAGTTTTTTTTTTAGACAAGAAGGACCTAAGGAATTATCAAGTTGTCCATCAAACTGCAATTGGTTGCATTGAAAGGCGGTGAGGATTAGCTTAGCTGACAAATGAAGCTCTCTTGAATTCATTGGCCAGCCAACAGCAGGTGTATTGGGCTCAACTGGTTTCTTCAACGTGTGATAATTCCACTTGAGTTCGTGAAGTAGAGGTATATGAAATTGAAGACGCTGCTCGCAGCATAATAGTTATTTTACTTTCTAAGTACCCATGCAAAGGCAGCCTTATATTCCGCAGCTCGGTACAGACTTAGTACTGGAAACCACTTTGCTTTGCATAATGACCCCACAATGGGAATATTTGTGGGAAAATTCATATTTGCGTATTAGATTTACCTTGAAAATGGAATAGGTGGGGATTTTATGACCTCTTTGTCTGAAGGTATGTCAGGGAGATTTAACGGTGTCCGCTAAAGCTTTTTGTGCCGTGCACCCACGTATTATGGTGTGATGGAAACCAATGTAAGCAAAATACAAAGGCAGGCCATGAAATTTAATACTCATCGCATGGTCTAAAGCAGCCCGTGGTCATGGTGGTAGCAATGGGGAAGCATTCCTCTCGGACAACTTCTGCTGTTGCCTGCATAGTCAGACTCGGTTAGAGCGCAAGGTATTGAGTGCACTGTACTCCAGTAAGTTGAAGGTCGCTTTCCAGGCAACTTCAGTTGTTACAACTAAATACAAATTGCGGTCAGTGATTTAGACATTTAGATTTCCTTGCTTGTAAAGTGATATGAGTAGAATTTTCTTAGTGCTTACGGATATGCAATAGATGAACATTGAAATACTTCCTTGTCCTACTCATTCCTAAAAGAAAAGAAGTGGTGCAGGAGATGTGTGAAGTGTAATGTACAATCTAACCACGAATAACTGTCCTGTTAGTTCGGACAACATGCTCTTGATTACACATGCAAGGAAAGGTATAATTTAATATGACACAAAGCAGTTGTTAGTTGTATGCTGTAATTCATCTTTAACAAACAAAATGTTTTAATGTACAACTTGCTTCATTTAAAAAAAAAATACACATATATATATATGTGACAAAGTGAAAGCAGATATGATCTGGACCGACAGCAAGGTGTACATGTACATATTGAAAACGACTTGTGTTTTATACTTTATTTATTGTTATTGTACATTCAGAAAAGAATAAAATAGAGAAATGCCCATCAAAGCTATACTGATTGCTGTCGTTCTTATATTTCCTGATGGGATTATAAATATTAATCTGTGTTTTATCCATAATTTTTTTTGTATTACCGAACGTGATATAAAATGCAAATGAACTAACTGTTTGCCCATTGCAGTAGCTATTACACAAATTAGGTGACTAATCACTTTAAGTAAAGACAACCCATCCATCCCAACCAATTGAGGTTATATGTAATTTTCATTATATACAAATTGTGAAACGTTAGAAGAGAAAGCGTTGCACAATGACAGGGCGTTGTTCAAATCCACCGGCGTCTGTCTTGGGTATTAATGTTGGCAATAGAGTGTGCTGCCCTATTCATACAAGCTATTACATTGCTGATACGTCCTATTTTCGATGTTGGTTCGGTTTGCTTTTCTCTGTTTGTCTGTCATAATGAGGAAAGGAACTTCATATGTGATATGGTTAAGTATTAATTGCCTCTTAAGTGGTTTGTGACACAACCGAAACAGCACCACTTAATGTCGGCTCTCCTCCCATGAACTCCAAAAAGCGAGAAAAATGCTGGTATATGGAGGCTATAAGACACAAAAGGAACGTGTAGAAATCTAAGCTGTTGAGAGTAGACTGCAGGACAATTCGTTTTTTATGGGACCACCGGGTTTGGGAGTCTTTCGTGAAGGCAAACAGAACATTTTCCCTCATTATACCGAAGGGCTATTGATATGATAAAATCAATTTGTATGCTTAAAAACCTGATATGTTAGACATTTTGCGCCTAATTGAAGTGAATTGATTTAATTTAAGGCTCAAATAAACATCCATATAAAGCTCATGTTCCTGCTGCAAATTCTCCTGATAGTTTCGTGTACACATACGGGCAAACACTGTCTGAATAGCCGATGTCATTTTGTGTTCAGAAGGGAACGGCCTTAAAAACGTTCGCGGAGTGCGCAAACAACCCATGACTGTAAGAATCAAAGTCAGTTAGGCTATTACAAACTGCCCCACAAAGGAACTGGTAGAACTAACCTTCAAGGATTAAGCACGAATAGTGTGCGAGAATTCATCAAAATGTAATACAAAGTGGGGCTGTTATTTGTCTAAAACCTGTGCGTGGCCATCCCGTATTTTTACAGTAGTCTATGCAGGTGTCGAGACTTCAAGATGGCTCTACTTATCCCCGCCCATTGAGCGTCTAATTGGATTGAAATTGACATGATTTTTCATAGATTTTATCTGCTTCCCGGGCTACAAAATGGTACAGGGATTATCAATATATGCATGTGGTGCACTGTGGTGGCAATGGATCAAGCTTAAGGACCCTACATAGCACCTGATGTAAAGAGACAAATCTTGTATATTGGATTTGTGTAAATGAATTGAGATTTGTCCTATCATTCACTGCCGCTAAGGGTCCATTATCCTTTCCGCGTGGCTTTGATCAGGGTGCAAAATGGCACTCAAATCCCAATTTTACCAAAAGGCCGATCCTGGTTAAATATGTGCGGAATTTGCTGGCAAATATGCACAACATAATCCCTGATGGCCCATTTGGTGATCTGCAGAAAGGCGCACTTAGAGATGTCGGGTTACAGTAATATAGCTCTCATAATCTTACTTACATGTTAATTCATTAACACGTGGGCTTTGAAAGTAATTGATTTTTCGCTCTTTGTTGTTGTTTTTTGGTTTTTTTTTCCTGCAGCTGGGAAGCAGTGGGGACAAGGAATGTCACTATATATTGCCTATTTACTGTATAATATGATGACTGTTTAAGGTCATGTAAGAGAACATTGGACACTAAAGAAGAGGAAACAAATTTATAAAATGAAATCACCCGTGCACCAATTGCTTAATGACCCTTCATAGAAATACAGTTTTTGAGAGTTTTTATTAATGATCATCAATTCGGATTGATAGTTAATTTATTATGTAGATATCAAATAAATCTTTCCAATGGATTTGAAAGCAAACCCAAATGGTTTGTATGAGTGCCTTTAAAATATACTTTAGAGCAAATATGTGTACATACAAATAACACATAACATTTGGATTTTGTTCCACGTATGATATTGAAATCCCCCATAACGTATTCAGTCCCTTTTCTAGAGTGTTTTCGTTGCATTCGATTATGATAAATTTAGTATTTATTCAATGCGATCATCAATCATTCACGGTACTACATGTTTGAAAACAGACTTTCTCCATGAACCTCTGACACATGGACACAGATTTAACAAATACTGTAAATTCGTTCAATTTTACTGGTTTTTTTTCGCTTATTTCGTCGGTGGCATCAAACTAAAAAACAAAAACACGATGGAATGAATATTTTAACAAAAGTGTAATAGGAACTATGTTCAAAATATTAATATTAAAACTTCGGTTAATGCCATAAATGTTAGACAAACGCAAAACTTTATACACGTAAAAGTAAGTATATTTATAGTATCTAAGGTTTGTGTAAAAAGCTCTTAGGTGGAATATTATAGCAATTATATATTCAGTAATGTTTCAAATGCAATCATAGTTTGATTAAAACACTGTGAACATTCATTACAAGCACAGCAGACATTGTGCTTAGGAAGAGCTTATCAGCTTTGGCTGGTCTTTCCTGTTTCTCAGATTTGCACTTGCAGAATTCGAGTCCCGCAGATACTATTTTGCAGCATGACTATTCCTCTGGATAGCATTGATATACATATGTATATATATATATATATATATATATATATATATATATATATATATATATATATATATATTTATATATATATATATATATATATATATATATATATATATATATATATATATATATATATATATATATATATATATATATATATATATATATATATATATATATATATATATATATATATCGGCATGCGACTTTCCCCAGAAAAAAAAATTAGAAGCTAATAGGTGTGTCAAAGTTCGTTTGCATGTGATTTTTTTTTTCACCTCTTGCTTTTCATTTTTGTCAAAACACGTGCAAAAAGGTTTAACTATCATTAAAAACTTGCACATGTACAATAAAACTTTATCGCATGAGTTTACCTTTTGATGCATAATGGATGTTCCATAGACGATGCCTTACTGGACAAACATGTCAAGAGCAAGGATGAACGATAATATCACTAGATATTAGCAGATATTCCCTGGCGATTCTCTGATCATGTATTCCATTGCATTGCTTGTTCAATCGTAAAAGATCATAAAACTTCATTGTTAAATAGCACAAAATTGTTAAATTATGATATTTATTTGGAAGGAATCGCACTCTATTTTTTCTCAATAAAATCTTTCGCCACCAGAAATGACATTAGTGTATCATGTTCTAATACAGTATATATATATATATATATATATATATATATATATATATATATATATATATATATAAATATATATATAGATAGATAGATAGATAGATAGATAGATAGATAGATAGATAGATATGTGTGTGTTTGTTTGTGTGTGTGTGTGTGTGTGTGTGTGTGTGTGTGTGTGTGTGTGTGTGTGTGTGTGTGTGTGTGTGTGTGTGTTTATGTGCTTGTGCACACATTTACGGGAACATATAGAATATACGTAAGGATACCAGGGATAAAGAATGGTATTTTAAAACCTGAATAGCGATCTATGGAGCCCGCCATGGATATTTTTTGTCAATATATGTACTCTTGCTTTTTGTATGTAAAACTGTCAGGACCAACCAGAAATACGAAGCCCAGTTATTCAGTATCCTTTGTACAGAGGAAATTCCTGTTTTCAAAGCAACGAAGTTCGCCAAGAAAAGATGGTAGGATATTGCCATGCAATGAAGGGTGAAGGGAGCTGATAAGTTTATATTGCCGGGCATCATCAGGGCTATGTTTAATTTGCACCACAGAAAGTGTAAGGTTATCGCGTGGCATACTTTCATCATAACTGAAATTGATCGGTGATTATAAGCAGCATAATAAATCAAGACACGTGTGTGAAAGTATAATATAATCTATAATTTACATTTACTTTTCCAATTTGTGCTCATAAAAACGAATATGGTTCTATCAGGGTGCGGACTTAATATCGAAACGACAGTGTGTGGGGAATGAAAATGTCATCGCAAGCTGGCGCCCTTCATACTGTTTGAATTCAACGATTTCCTACAGCCCATACAATTTATTCATAATTTTCATATCATGCGTTATATTCCGGTCTTGATGAAAGCACTGTGCTGTAAATGTTCATCATTTTCATTCAAATTCCATCTATAGCCCTCTGCAGTTTTGGAAATTAGTCATTAAAGGTTATAGCGGGGACGAGCGAGGCAAGGCAACAGCTGAGGGAGAATGCACTGGCTGTCATCCGCACGCCCACATCACTGGAGCCCCCTTTCCTTGCAAGTGCCTATAAACCTTTCAGTTCACTATCCACCACTTTGTCTTTACCGTCCACATTATCTTACTAAAAATGACTATATGCACATATGCTGTCCACTTTAAATAAATACGTTCTTAATTACACATTAATAATAACATTCAAAGTGTTAATGCAGCTACTGTGAACTGGCAGACAAAGGGGAAACACTGAGTGTCGCATCTGCACTTAAACAGCTGTCACGGAGCGAATAATTTAGTTACATATTGATATAGGATATGTAAGGCTTAAACTGTGAATGCTACATAATTAACCACCGATGACTTGATTAAAAAGCGCACATATTTTCCTAGGGATGTGCTGAATACAGATTCACGTTTCAATTAGCGCAGTAAATGGAAAATGCCTTCCGGTTTTTGTGTGCCGCGCTTCTCAGCGGATTCTAACAAGGCAATTGTTATATTTCCTTGTATTTGACTGTAAAGAAACAAGATAGAAGGCCAATTTCCTCTTAGGTGTCTATGTCACTGTTGCACGGCTTTTCCCGACTAAAATGAATTGATATCATTCATGAAGGAGCGGATCTATATTAAGGCTTCCATGTTTGACTGTGGATTTGCGGGCAATGCTCAATACGCCATTGTCAACAACAGAGCTTTCTCGGTGTTCATTGAATCCGTATAGCAATGGCACTGAAAATGCTTTTGCTAAGTTCGGATGGAGCTGGCAACACTCTTGATTCCGTTGATGATACGGATAAAGATGATGACAGTACTGTTCATTTTGATGAAGATGGTATTGTTAAGATTATAGATGACTATGTTAGTAGTTGGTACTGATGATCGTAACGATAACGATGATAATCATAAATATGCCAGAGCGAAACTGGTATGAGGCAGGCTACATATGATGATGACAATTCCTATTATTCTATTTGTTATATCTATGTGCAATTGGCTGACTGATTGATTGATTGATTGATTGATTGATTGATTGATTGATTGATTGATTGATTGATTGATTGATTTACAGCAATGTTGTCGGAGTTTTTCCTATATACCATATGCCCGAGAACTACTTTATTTGACCGTTATTTCATAATACAGCAGTGAAATTTGGCACGTGGTTTGGAATTGTCCACTTGTTAAACAAATTATGCAAATGGGGGTCATTTCAAATTTTTAATGTTCAAAATATCTTCACAACTATAAAGATAGAGGTAGTTTTCAAACTTTATTTCATAGGTTTGTGCTGAAGTAGCATCCAATCAAGCTTTCAAAGGACACAGATAGATTTGATTTTGAAGCAACTCTTTTTTAGTTTTGTCCAATGTGTTTGCTAATTGTTTATGTTGCCTACATACGAATAATACCAGATGTGTGACCACCGGGTGTGTGATGGTATGGCGTATACTTCTGAGTCGTATTATTTAAGTATCACGCAACCAATAATTAGCCCAGCTAAATAATCTCTCTGATGTGTTTGTCCACGCTATTTTGTATTTGCTTCTCTGAGTTTGCTTTTTCGTTTTCTAGTATAGTAAAGTGTAGTATAGTGTAGTGTAGTGTAGTATAGTATAGTATATCATAGCATAGTATAGCATAGCATTGTATAGCACAGCATTGCTAGCATAGTATAGTAAAACAGTATATTGTTCAGTGATTCTTATGTTCAAGGGTGCTTAGTGGGTTGTTGATGCAACACAAATTTCCTGGATTGAAGTTCTGCCAAGGTATTTTACTATATTGATCAGTTTGACATAACCAAACAACACGTGAATGGAAAATGTTGGTTCGTCTATGCATATGCATACATGTTAAGTGCAACACAGAATATTTGTATGTTCTGTATATTTCTCACTCACTTCGCGTTGAGCTTTTTTATTTTTCTGTCTTTTTTCTTTCCCCCAGACTGATGCCTTGTTTGTAACATTACATTAGTAAAAAGAAAACAAAAATGGTACCAGGAGATGTCTTTACACTTTTTTATTCACAACTTGGATCCATAATTTCAAATACGGAGGGGCTTTAGCTGTCATAATTTGCATGTACTAACATACACCGTAAAATACCAGACCACTGTAGATTTATTGTGCAAAAATCCCTGTATCCCTGCCAATAGCTTCCTGCAACTGAGTGACTAGACTCACGACTCATCACAGATTGACAGCGAAATTTAGATCACATAAAGGCCCTACTTGTGGGAGAAAAGATAACAGGAAAATAGACTAATTTCTCCTTATACCCTTGATATTACATAGAAAAATCTCTCTATTCCGTCATTTATATTTTCGCTCATTTTGCTGATAACAAAAAACCGTGAAAACAAAAGCACGATTAAGTAATAGTTTATCATAGATAGAATAGAAATTATGACAAAAATAGTGAAATCAAAGCGTCAGTTCAATGGCAGAAATGCAAAAAGTTAGCATTTATGCATGAAAAAATAAGTGTATTTGCATTATCGCAAAAACGGTGAAATCGAACCTTACAATCAATTGCGGAAATGCAAAAGCTATGCAAATTATTCACGTGAAAATAAACACATTTAAAGAAGAAATTCTGAATTAAGCATTACCATTACCCACAAAGAAAAACGAGTAAGAAACCTCCAAGGCACTTTTTCATCCGCGACCGAACGCACATTTTGCGAGCTAAAAGGTGGGAACGGAAAGACAAAATCGTGTAAAAAGTCATCCAAACACATTTGAATTGTCAGCTGTTGCTGCGTGATACTCACTAGGCCTATCCCTATTCCAAATTTATTGTAGCACATTCATTATATTCATATATTTCAAGAAAACAGTATTCTTTATCTTATACCATATAATACTTGACATAATGAAAATGTGCTCGGATACCCGGCCCGCATTAAGATCAACCCCACCCCTTTACCGTTTAAATAAAACAGATTGATGTTCATATGAACACTTTCAAGATCAATATTTTGCAACTATGTTCCCATTTTTTCCCTCAATGTTCAATCCGACCGTAACCGCTTTCATTGAATACCAACTGGCTTCCATATATACAGCGATTAATATACGCCAATACACTAATAGTTAACATCTGTGGCAAACGCTTGGAAAGCAAATATCAACAGACAATACATCACAGCGTTTAGACAGATTTACCGCATTTGAAAACGAGTCGCGTGATGATATCGTCGATTGGCAAAACGTATTATCATTGCAGTTTACAAGCAATGTGAATGGATGGCGCATAGCATTGCGAACAACTCGATAAACAAAATGCGTGTCATGTGTATGTCTAGTTTTATGTCTAAGGCACAGAGTAGATTGATTTTAGTCACTTTTTGATACGTTTCAACAAGTTTTTACTCGCCAATAATTGTGATAAGCACGCAACTATTATTCTGGAATAAAATGCACTTTCAGCTGGCTATTTCCAAGCTGGTTAAAGTTGAAGCAATTCCTACCCTCTGAAAAATGAACAAAGCTATCAGGCTCTAATCTATTATCACAACCTGGTTCGGATGATGACGATTTGACATCATGTGTGGAAAGGCATATCGTTTGGCAGGAAGAATGGTTTAATCACCAAGGCAAATTTTCCATTATGTACATATAAGTCTGTGTTTGGTTTGGTCCACTTAATTCAGTCTTTGTTCCCTTTCACGGTGGCTTTTTATTTGGAATATAAGTATTGCACGGTTTTCTTCTTATTAGGTGCATATATAGGATGGTTTTTCTTGTCGATGCGTTAAAACGTGCAAAAGTCAGATATTTGACCCGGAATAGAGCATATAACATTTCCATAAAATCTTGTTTGTCCGTGACATATCAGTGTCTCTGGCTTTTTGCCCTTTCTGTGTGCAAACTAGGGAACCGCAAATACAGAATAGCCAAATGTCATATGTATATTCAAACTTTAATTGAATTCTAATCCGTGTTGCCTCGGCGTCATCTGTTTAAGGTCTAGTAAAGCCCGTATCGAATATGGCTTACAACGTTGTCTCGCATATGTAAACATAATTTATTAGAAATAAATATAAACTCATGCCGACAAAACATGTAAACATCATGACGGATGTGAAAATACACAAATAATGCCCCCCCCCCAACTGCTGATGCAGAAAGTTACGTTCAGGGGTCGTCAGATGTTTCCCATTTCACCAAATTGGACAGCCACAGCTGATCTGACAAGAGATATTTGAGTTATCGGTGCTGTAACTCATGTGAAAAAAAAATAATGTGATCGATTCTTTGAGGAGTTACTTATGTGATTTATTCATAAATTCCACGGCACAGCAAGATCAATTTCAAGACAAGTGACGGAGGCGGTGATGTATATTCTTCCAGTGGGTCCTAGTCCAAACCGCCAGAAAAATACAGGCCAATGAGGACAGAACTTCCAAACTGTATTAAACAGGGGGGCACTTTCAAATACACAACTGACCAACGATTCTAACTTTTCAGTGAAGTAGTTTCAGTTTGTTTCTAAATGACAAGCATGTGAATTTGCTATTTGCTTAAGCAAACTGTCACATTAAAAAAAAAAAAACTAAATCACCGTCAAACATTGGTTTGTACCCAACAGAGCATTTAATTGACTCGTTAGATGTTTGCATCTTGCTGACAAATATACCGTCCAACTTTCAGATAAGATGACGATATTTAACATCATGAAAGTGTATAGCCCAAAGCTGTCGCCAACGAGACAACCATGACAAATAGACCTGAAATATTATCGGTCAGGTTTATTTCAAAACCTTCCAAATCGAAAAGGCGTTTCCCATTAAATAGGTAAATACGAAATTCTTATCGACTGGTGTCGGATTCTTATTCAAAATATATTGGCCTTTGAAAAGTCTACGTCCATGGAGAAAGCTGTGTTCAATCTTTAAGTACGTTTTGCATGCAGGTTAAATTCCAGACAAACACACTGATCATGCCTTCAGCGAAAACAGCGACAGAATTGACGAAGAATCCTTATAACCACGCGTTATTTTTCTGCAGGGTTAACGCAAATTGAACAAAATTCTTTAACTTTGGTCATGCAGAGGAAGTTTAGTACATGTCCCCCACGTACATACACTTGCTGGCATTAAAATAAGTGAAGCATATCTTCGAAACATACGCAAACAATTGATAAGCCAAATTGGGACTTGTTTTTCGGGAACCACTGGCCTTGCCACATGTATAATGGTGCCATGGTTCACATCAGTGGTGTCACCGATGGATAAGACAGTGTAACTCGTTGGTATTTCCACAAAAATCCGCAAGTATCCTACCTGAAGTGTTTTTTTTTCTATATTTCGTTCGATACCTGCGACACTCTGACCCACCAGTCCATCTTTTTGAAACAAAGCTCTGTGTAACGTTCCTGGAGGTAAGATAGTTTACCAGGTAGGTATGTGTGCATGTTGATTGCAGTGTTTTGAATTATTTAATCGTTCAGTTTAACTTAAAGGTATTCGGTGCATAGATACCTACATTTTCTTCCCCATATGCCTTCCTCTTGAATTCCTCTCCTACCCCCCCCCCCGCCCCTTTCTGTTACAGCCAGCACCTTTATTTCATCGACATGGTTTTCATTCAGAACATGAATTATATTTGCAAGATATTTTATTTCAATTTCATGGGCAATCAGTTTGGCAGTTATGTTTTAACGAAATAATAAGAGGGATTATATGCAGATAATTCCTGAAACGTAACGAAGTTCAGTCCCTGAAACCCCCATTAAAATAAATTTCTCAATGGTTTTGCAGCATAAATTAACATTTGTGAAAATTTGATATTCTCGTCCATATATAGTACACTTATGTTTGTAAATGGTCTCACCAGTATACATTACATAATGTTATTCAATAGTCTCACCCATAACCATATTAGATTTAAATGGCATCACGGATGGATATTGTATAGGTACCATCTAAATGGTCTTAATGAAGGATATTACATATAAACAGTTCAAATAGTATTATTCATAGATATTACACTTAACTGTTCAATTGTTATTTATTTATTTATTTATTTATTTATTTATTTATTTATTTATTTATTTATTTATTTATTTATTTATTTATTTATTTATTTATTTATTTAATTATTTATTTATTTATTTATTTATTTATTTATTCATTCATTCATTCATTCATTCATTCATTCATTTATTTATTTATTTATTGGGGGTTATTTATTTTGTTTAGTTACACACACATTCATCCATCCATTCATTCTGTCATCTAAATATTATTACAGTGATGAACCCATTCGTCGCCAACCGTGCTACCATAGGACCCAGCATACTATAACACAGCATGTTGAACTATGGTTTCACCTATATATGCAGATATAACAATGTAAAATGTTTCAAAGATCACACTCATGGATATTACAGATACAATGTATCGAAATCCACATCAGTATGCTACGCCCCCTGACTTCATGCTTGTCTGGTCATGCTTTTTAAGATTCTCTGTCAAAAGCTGTCCCGGTACTAAGCACCCCGTGAGCGCCAAGCAGCCTCATACGGCGTGTTAACCCTTTGCATTTATGTCGGTCTAAACCAGCTGGCAGTGAAATGTCACTTTGCCTCAATGTTTTGAACAATTCCAACCTCCATGAAAACCAAAATGAATAACAGTTATACATGAGACCTGTCAAGATAACATGCACAAGGTCAACAGCTTTTCTCGACGTGGGTTTTACGCTTAGCGGAACCTGCAGCAAGGGTAGCTGTTGACTCAGTCTGGCACTTATCAAATGGGACAGGCTTCACATTGGGGCGTCATCTGAGACTTTTATCCTGAAGAAACAAAGAAATAAGAAAGAATGAAAGAAAGAGAGAAAGAGAGAGAGAGAGAGAGAGAGAGAGAGAGAGAGAGAGAGAGAGAGAGAGAGAGAGAGAGAGAGAGAGAGAGAGAAACCAACCAACCAACAAACAAAGATTACATGTGATAAAAATACCCTTGACTTATCATGTTATCTTTGGGTGACAATGGTCACGTTCAATTCACAATGGTCCTTCTTTTAAATAGTTCAGAACAGAATTTTATCGACGCTTCGTCTTGTGCGGATATTTCTTCAGCAGCGTGGCAGGGCCAAGGGTTCCCGAAAGACTATAGTCCTAAATTGGGTTTATCCATAATCGTTTGTCTAATTTTATTGTTTATTGTACCCGCATGATTATGGGGGTTGCGGTTGAATACACCTCACTGCCATATAGTATAAGCTTTACTCACGCGTTAAGCAATTGTAATTTTTTTTTTGAAGGATAGAGAATTGCCTCCCTGTCTCCAACTTACATTTAATTGTATCAAACATATGATTATAAACAAGTGGCATCATGTTGGTCGCATTTCCCAGTCGTAAGCTTCACAAAAGGTATACTGATTCTCTATCTGAACACAGCTGACATACTCAACTGAAGTTATCTGAGTAAATCTTAGGTTAAAATATAAGGGTACTTGGACACCCAATTTCATAGTTTCAACTCCGTTTCATGAAGTGGTAACGCACGAACATATCTAATAATCTATATCGCTAAAACATGATAATTGAGGAGGCCGAAGAAGAGAATGAACTGGAATTGAAGTATTCGAAATAGGCATTGAAAAAAATTAAAGAGGCGCGGTATGTTGCATAATATTATACCACGACATAGTTAGCAGCTTCTGAAGGTGTAGGTCCCCAGAATACTGAGTCAACAGCTTTACCACGGCACAATTATCAGCTTTTGAAAGTGTTAATCCTCATGATGCTGGGTCAACAGCTTTACCACAGTGCAGTTAACAGCCTCTGAACATGTTTAACTGTCCGTATTTGAGTCAACAACTTTCGTTGCTGCATTTCCTCCGCGGTGCACAGAAGGAATCTGTTGATTGAGAGGATATTATGCTTTATGACAAAAAAATGATATTTTGTAATGGGATAAGTTTCCAGTCAACACATCGGCGTGTGGCACTTTGGGGATCAAGGTTGGTCAAATGTACCCGAGATTGTTTGGCTTGTTATATTTTGCTATAGTAATGTTTTTATTTATTAATTCAAGTACCCGGGGCTCTTAGCATTATGCTGAAACCGCCATGTTCAGTCATACTGATAGACAACATCCAGGATGCAGTTCAGGAATTTTGCAAAGAGCGCTGGGGTAGTCACATCATCAGCAACTGTTGGGGAAGTTATATTAATACAGTGGACCGATAACCCAAAATCACTATTTCCGACAGTACACAAAAGTGCAGCAATACGGTATTCGGAAAAATAGGAAAAAACAAATTTATTGCGTTATGGGAAGCATATATAGTGTTTCTAGTTCGCACACCTCCATTTAAGTCCTGCTAACTCTGCCACATGAGAGTCCAACATTAGCCTCTGATGTCCAGGCCACCAAGTTGAACATCATGCCATCTACCCATACTGTATTAAATGCCTTCCATGTATCAAGAAAAGAAACATAACTTCTCGCTTCTTTCTTTTAGGTAGCCCACAGCCTCTTGGATAAAAAAGGATGCATTCAAACAGGAAACCCCTCCCGCATTACACATTGAAGAGGGTGTTGACATTAATCTGTAACAATTGTTTTCTCTGCAATGCAGAAAATATACATACGGGGGAATTCTATTGCATAACATGTGTTGGAGATAGGTTATGCAATCTAGACTTCACAATGATATGGGAAAATATAGGTTTTCCTGACAGACGACTTTCCAACATCAAAATTTGTCGAAAATATTAGAAAACATTTCATAAACCAGTGGCAGACAGAGATAGATATCAATTCAGGCGCCGATAAAAAATTACGAAACTATACGAAATTTAAGAGAAAATTTGAAATTGAAAATTACCTTCTTACTGTCAAAGATAGGTCCATAAAGGAAAATATAACAAGATTTAGAACCAGTGCACAAAACCTAAAAAATGAAACGGGGAGACATAGGAGACCACAAAAAACACCTTTGGAGGAAAGAGTTTGTGAAATTTGTAATAAAGTTGAAGATGAAATACATGTAATGTTACACTGCAAAAAATATGATTCTGAAAGAACTGTTTTATTTGATGAGATAACTGATATTTTCCCTACATTTACCACACTTGCCGATCAAGAAAAAATTATATTTCTCATGAATGTGGATGATACAAAAAAAATAAAATAGTAGAAACATATTTTGTGAATATTCTTAAGAAAAGACGATCCTTTCAACTTATTTTTAAGATCATAAAAGAAATAGTGACAATGTCATGTAACATGGCTACACATGTATAGATATAAGTTTTTAGTATTGGTCAATTGTAAGGGTTTTTTGTTGTTTGTTTTTTGTTTTTTGTTTTTTGGTTTTTTAATGATTTTGTAAGTGTGGGTTTGATATATGTGATGTGTATGCTTTTGTACTGTATGGTCCGGTTTTGTAACTTTTGTACGTATGTATTGTGTGTTAATAAACTACTACAGTTGTATTTGTGTGGTGCAGTTAATATAGTTTCATTCATTCATTCACAACCATTTTTTCAGTCTGTAATATATGAGTGCGTCCGGTTCTCTAGACAGAATAGTGGTGAGAGACATGTGTTTTCCTGTAAAATCATCTTTACACACACGGTCTTTGTTTCCTCCTTTGAATTATTGGTATAACCACAGAACGCTTAAAATTGACAGGCACATATTCCAATCTGACATAGCCCGAAAGATGTTGACGGGTATAGTTATTGGACATTCACCTTTATATGCTCTCCTGTTACCAATCATAACCTCCAGCTTTTTGCAGTTTTAACTCGTTGCACACTTTTCTCACTTCGTCGTAATGATCATCAAACAAAAAAAGGGATCATTTGACCCTTTGTATGTTTATCACTCAAAACTGTCTTGATAGCCTCTTCTGCAGATTTTGCATTAATACAATCAGAATCATTCACCTTAGGTGAAGGATAGCGTAGCTTTTCAAAGTGAGATGACCATGCTTCACATATTCCCGCGTCATCATGTACAATAGTATCATTAATCCGTGAAGCTGTGGCAGGAGGCCCACCTACTTTTCTACTCCTTTTGACTATCCTCCAGACCCTTTTTCTGGTATATTTCAGCTAGCTAATGTATTTCGTGATGTATTTTCCTATCATTAACATGGTTCGTTCTTCCCATTTCTCTTCCACGTACTTTCTTAGCTTCCATGTATCGCTGCTATGCTCTACTGGACCGGCCACGAGACTATTTTTACAGATACTTGCACACTCAGCTGAATATGGTTTTTGATAACTCTTATTATGTAGGCAATGGAATATTTTCATTTGTGTGATGTTTGTTTTCAATTATTCTTCAATCATTTCCTCAACATCATTTTAATTTCCCACTAGCCCCATACTCAGCTCACTCAATATTAATTTTTTCTTCCACTTTGTCAGTGTACCGTTCCGTGATGTTGCTGCTGTCTAGTGTAGACCACTTCAGACATTTTGCACTGTTAACTACATAAGTTCTTAATAATGTCAAACCTCCGAATTCGGCCAGTGCAGACAGATCAGAAAATATTTGAGATATTGTCATGCTCTACATAAATGTGTTCACTTTATCATACAGTAGACATGAGGAGTTCAACATTTGTTACATACGAATACGGGATCACTGATTAAATATTTGAAAATATACGATATGTTTGATGTTGTAATAGAAGTATTGAATCTTGGACGAGTAAATTCGTTGAGGAAACATGAGGTTAAACGTAAAATATACGAAAAAGAGAAACAGAAATTCTATTGCATTATGAACACTAAAGTTCAACTAAATATCTTTAGGCATGTCGTGAATGATATAATACCACATGATTGGTGGGAATAAACTGAAGAATACCCAATGTTTCTTGGATGTGTTAAAATTATGGTAAAACTAATTTTGGTGAACATTGTGTTAGAGTTAATTCGGAGAGAATGGAAACATCTCACGGAATTCGAGCATGTGCACAATGTGCAGTCAGGGCTAAATTGAAGATTTAGAATATTTCAACCTGTATTGTTCTTATTATGAACATGTTAGACAGAGGCTATTTGATGACGTGAGTAACATTTTGCCTTCTTTTAGAGGCTTGAGTTACGAACAGAAATCACTGCTTGTGGGTGGCAGGGTATTTTGAGATGTGACACATCATAGTAGAGATAACATTATGAAATCTAGATGCCTTAGTACAGCGTTCATGTATAAAATAAGGGTTGATTCTGAAAGATACAGACAATTATTGTGATTTTATTTTAGTTATTTCTTGTGTGTAAGTGTTGGTGACTTGATACTTGTTATGTGGCAGATGATGATTGTATAAGTCTACGTGAGAAGACAGACGTACAACCTACACTTATAATGTCATTGTACATGTAATGTAATATATTCCTATAATAATCTGATATACTTTTATATCTGCTGTGTTAATCTATTTTGTAAGAACCCTAACTATTATATATGACTATTATATATGACTTGTACACCTTAATGTATCTCTTCGGAGAATGGAGATAGATAAAGAACATACATACATATTTGTATTAAAATGTCGTGCTGGCGATGAGAATCGTTTTCTTTTTCAGACCCCCCCCCCCCCATTCCTGCTACAGGAACGAATCTTTACAGCTACTTCGTGTCTAAAAATGTAAATATGGAGGGTGCATGTGCTGAAACATCCCAATGAAAAGGAAGCCTGGATCACCTGCACAATAGACGGGTTAAATACAGGAACATGCAAATTGAGGACTGGTCTTTGATAAGTTCACGTCAAGCATATCATAGTCTTGCATTCATAAAAGAGTTTTGCTGCCTGATATTGTTAACGTTTTGCCAGAATTTGACGTATCAGGAAAGTTCTGCTTATATCAGGGTGGCGGCCACCTTTCAAAAAGCAGTAGTTTAGATCAATTGCATTTAAATTATCGCAAAGTTTCCACAGCAGGATTATATGTTGAGTGTTGTGTTTACATTAAATGTTTAGCATGATCATCCAAAAATTAATCCAAACCATCAGCCACATTGCCTTCTTCACACAAAATGCTCTAGTCCATATTGTGCCTTTACACAGGCAACTACATCAGAACCGCAGCAACGATGTACTCGAAAGCACATTGGATTCTCCATGTAACATATCAACTCTTCACTGTCAACTGCTAAGTTAATATGAAATATACCTACTTTAAGAGTAACGCTTCGTGCAGCCACCGGTTTACTGGAGTAGAAACGAGACACTGCCTTGTGCCTTTATTCTTTTTTAAGTATTGTTAAAAATGAAAATATAAATTGGATATCTCTAATGTCAGAGCTAAAAATATACTTTCATATCATCGGAATTCAAAACTGAAAAAACACCAAGTGTTATTGAAATAATATTGCAACTTCTCCATCAGTTTTGTTTGTTTGTTTGTTTGTTTGTTTGTTTGTTTGTTTGTTTGTTTGTTTGTTTGTTTGTTTTTCTGGATACGTTTACTATTGCCTGACTGCATTTTGGGTCGAGGTTCAAGGTTATGACATCAAAATAAGCTCACTGGGGAGTTTATTTTTTGCAGCAGGTAGTCCTATTTGTAGCCGATTCATCATGTACAAAAATGCACTCACTATACCTATTCTTGTGTAAGTATGATAATTAGATGATCATATGCGATGGAATATAGGTAAAAAAAACACATTTATAACCATATCTTGGCAAATGATCTTCGAAGTGCATATTTGTAGATTGAGTCAACAAATTCCTCGGTGGGCGCCAAAAGTGGACCGTGGAAAGTCGTTGACCTATACCACTTTCCTTAATTTTGATCAGCCGACTGTGGACTACAGCTGGTGGTGCTGGAATAACAGGCCTATCATGAAGAAGTTGGCAGGGATATTACTCAATTAATTGTGACTGTTGTCATGTCTAGCGCACAAGGACTGAAGTGTGGTTAAGAAATGAGCACCTCTGAGGCACTCTACCGAGACAGCACTCCAGTTGTTCTCATTTTCTTAATAGGTGTACAAAGTGTTTAGCTAAATATAAACATTTCGATCGTTTTAGACGAAAAAGTGACACGTGGTATATTCAGCGTGGGATAAAAAGCTTTGAATTTTATATGAACTGTCTTCGGTGGAAACGCTCATTGTTATCGAAACTGAGCTGAATGAACAGCCTAATCAAACTAAATTACCAGGTTGTTTTCAGCCGCTTTTGGTTTTTTTTGAGCGTAACAATATACTGGATATATCCAAAATAAGTTTTAAATTGTTAAAAACATCATCACAGTCTCTGGTCATCATGGAACAGTTTTCATTCGTCTATCAAAATTCTTGCCTCCACGTGATCTTGTAAAAAATGTTCGCCAGCCAAGTGCTATGCACGAATTCGTGATAGCATGGCGCATTATGTTTTCAGTCTAATGAGAAATTATTGTGACCCTGATTATTGTGACCTTGATGCCTGCCATGCATGTCATTGCACAGGTGCTGACATTGTACCGGCGACAGTATGTTTGAGATACTCTTCATAAAATATTTTTCTGAGATGAAAGCATGTATTTCCATATTGATTGTAAACAACAGTGCCTCGCATGATACAAAGAATAACCACATAAATTCGATTCCTGCACCATATTTCTCACCAATTACCTTCCTTTGTGCCCTTTTTGTGCTCTCTTCTCAAAGTGACTTTTTGCATGACGCAAATGAACTGTAAACGTATGACCAATTTTGACGTGTACGTAAAGACAAAAATTCAGTTTTGTTGAGCTTAAAACAGCCCTTTTCTAACTTAACACTATGTGAATGGTACCATGATATCGAAGAATGTTTTGAAATTCATCGTTTAACTGGAATATCCGCAATCCCTGTAGAAACACCGCTATTTCTTAATCTGTCCAAGCTCAAATGTGTGCAGTTTCCTCGTGTACTGCACAAGTGGTGGAGTGGAGAAAATACGGCGATCGGTCTGTTTAGCATGAAAGTAGGCATCAACTGTAAATTTTACTTGACTTTACATGTTGCAACTGCACTGCCTACCTAAATTTATTTTACCCTCTGGGAATAAGACAACAGCTCCCCAAGTCGCCCCTTTTGCGCACTGATCCCAGGGTGTGACTCATTCCCACATCATTAATGTTACAAAAAAAAAGAAGAAGAAGAAGAAGAAGAAGAAGAAGAAGAAGAAGAAGAAGAAGAAGAAGAAGAAGAAGAAGAAGAAGAAGAAGAAGAAGAAGAAGAAGAAGAAGAAGAAGAATGAAGCAGATATAATTTTCGACAATGGACTGTTTCTTAGTGATTTTCAATATTGAAACCAATTTGATATTATCATATACTATTACGGTATATGTTTTACAGGTTCGTCAGTTTCTATATACATGTCAAATAATGTGGAGTTGGACTTAAAAATGAGTTACCTACCATAAGCATCTTACTTCAAGCTATATATCATACACGGACACTAAAGGTGTCTTTAAAAACTTGTAGAATGCCATCAAGGCTTTTGTATGGGCTACACCTTAACAATTAAGTGGTCATTTTAAACCATAGTAAGCGTCTCTATGTATTATTTTTTCATTCCCAACTGTATATCAAATAATGTTAAGGTTGTCTGAACATAACACCAGCCAAATATCACATTGGGTGTAAATGTTTTTCATATGTTCCTTGATTTCACATTTGACACAATATAGTTATTGCAATGAAAATAATGTATCATTGTCAAAATACAATATGTTGTAAAAGTATAATTTCTCATCAATGAACAGAGTAAACGGCGCTTTATCACAAGCATCAGAAGTCGAATATCGAAATGTCGTTATACTCCAAGTATTTATGATTGTATGTGCATTTTTTAACATGAATGAGCACAGCAACCATTGGTGCCTGTGGCTCAGACACCAGACAGATGATGATCACCGCAGACCCTAAGCAACTGATGAAAGTGTCCATTTGGAACCTAAAACGACTGGTTATTGGTGTCGTTTCCAAATTTAGTGGCTTTCCTTCAAATAAGATGTGACCATGAGTCGTAGAACTTCCGGTACGAAGCGCTTTATACGTGTTACATGACGTTTATTTAATATTTTCCTTTGAACACATTAATTGTGCTTTAATGATGCCGGTGAGCACGTCAAATTACCTCTACATGTATTTTTCCCATTTCACCTACAATTGTGTTATGAAAGCATCAAACCAATGTATATACGCATGGATAGAGCCTAAAAATCAGTAGTGTTTCTTTTGAAATGTTGAAATAGAGGGATATCTGTTTTCGTCCTGCTTCATCTAAATTTGAGCTTCGTGGCGAAAGATCAGTTTGGTTTCGGGTCGCCTCAACTTCAGTTCGTCTTTCAGAGGCTCTGCAGTAGTGTAATAGCTCCCTGTTCACAAGTTGATATTCAATTCTGTTGTAAAGGGGTTGTTTTGTGCATAATTATCGTCAAACTTGCGGCTGGATAGGCACAGGGAAATAATATATTGTATATGACTTGTGACCATTGATAACATGATTGTTGCAATAATGTATTATTAAGACTAGTAATAGTTTATTACACATTACTTCACCAAAGATATAAATATGGCTTTTAATAACATATTACACATGGATTGCAAAGACATGACTTCTAATGTTTTATATATTGACCCAATGATGTATAACATGTGGACGCAATAATGTATAACACGTGGACGCAATAATGTTTAACATATGACTTAGGGTAATGCATTACGAATAGGTGCAATATTGTATGTTATATGGCTTTCAAAGATGTATTACTTATGACTTATAATAATTTACTATATATATGGATGTCAATAATATAGTACATGTAGCTTACAATAATGTATTACATAATGCTTGCACCGATGATGCTACTTTCAAATAAAAAGATATGATAAAGAATAGACTCCTTTACATTGTAACCTTGATGTGGATACCATGGGCAATTTGTGTGTGTGTGTGTGTTTGTGTCTGTATAGTCACAGATTCCACTGTGAGGATGTATGTGGAGGTACCTTTTAAGATTAATATTAAGTTACAAACTTGTCAAATTTGTTTTGATGGAGACCAAAGATAAAGTATTTCCAAACCATTCGGCATTAAATTATCAAACTATGGACCAGAATGCAATGTACACTGAAAAGACAATGACAATTGTGTCGAATGTTAAAGTCATGTGTCAAGCACATATATTGACGTCCCAACTTTGGTGGAGATTTGTCACTTTAATCATTATACACTAACAAACAGATGGTTAAGAAATACAATTAGTAAAAGGGCAGATTTTCATAAACTGGAATAAATGTCCGTGACTTTTAGTATGTGAAAAATTATTAATTTGCAAGACTTTTAACGAAAACACCATATTATAACAATAATGCAAAATAAAGAAAGACAGACCCACTTGGCTGTATTCGGTACATTATTCCAGCAATGGCCACAGTCCACAGGCACTGATACAGTACAGATGGAATACAGTATACAGATATCATACAGGTCACAGTCGTGCTATGCAACAGACCAAGCACAAGTCAGGTTCTTCTGGAAGGTTCGGTCATCTGTAGTTGATCTGCTGTCCACACCTGAGATAATGACCTCTTCCTTTTGTCTGTTTGGTTGCGTCACATTACATGTATCTGGGTCTTTAGTCAATCAGACATGCACATCCTGTCTCCTCTCTCCACAGGACATATGCCTGGCTGTTTATATACTTTTCATGGAAAGATCTACATAATGCTACACTTCACTTTCAGTTATAGAGAGTTTAGTGATTATTCTTTCACCATATATCTACATGGGTCAAGTTTGTTCATGTAGGTCTCTTCCAAACAAACCAACACCCAGCACACAATGAACTGAATAATCAAAAGATGACTTAGCAAACAGTAAACTCAGAGGCTTTTCTACTGCACTTAAACTTACACTCACTATACACACCCCTTTCCTTGAAGCAAGACAAATTCGGCATGAAGGGAGATTTTTTTCTTTACATATTAACTAAAAACACAAGTAAAATAAATACTGTTTCTCACCGGTTTGTATCCTGCGTGAGGCATCATGTGCATACAGCAATTACAACTGTAGAATCAGATAACATTATCATTTGTCAGGATTCTGCTTTGTTAACAAATTCAAGGAACACACCAAAGATTTTCACAGAGGAATAACAAGTCATCATCTAGTACAGATCTGATCAAACATCTTTGTGACTTTCTAAAAGTTAGAGTACCAAGAGTAGCTCTTTTATTATATCATGTTTTCATTTTACTTTGTTCCTTAAACAGGTTTGTCTTTGCATTGAACTTACACCCATACATGCGTGAACAAGAGCATAGCCCAGCTGACGTAATATGTTTACAGAATGCTCATAAGAGGAGTTTATTCACAAGAATGGATATGCTGCTGTAAAATAAATTGCTTGTCAATCTGTACACCCACCTTTTTTCGTGATATTTACAATATGCAAAGGGATTGTTCCTGCCATAATGTAAAATTAGGTTCAATGTCTTGTTTTGGAGTAGATTATTATACCACTCACTTTTTTAAGTTTGCTAATTCACTAACATTAAATTTATGGTCTAGTCCATTTTTGCATTACGTTTGAATGTTTTGATGCTGTTTCCAGTGCAAACATATTAGTGTCACCAGAAAATGTTCAAGAGGGGAAAATTAAAATATATAGAATATGTCGTTGTCATACAACACTCAGTGATTTTTAAATGTTGACTTAAGAGATTCTAATTGTATAAACTGTCGTCTTTGCCGTAAGTATCTTTTGAACCATTCAGCTAGTAGTCCTTTTATGCCATTACATTTTTAATATGTGAGCAGTTGTTTATGACAAACATTATAGCAGACACTTTTTTAATGATAAAGATATGTGACGAGAGTTTCCTAATTGTTGTTGAACAAAGTTTGAGAATTCACATGCATCTGTTATTTGTGCCACAGCTCTTTCGAAAACTGTATTGTAACATAGTAGAAAATATTATTTGCTTAGAAACTTTAGTAATCTATTTGTAGTAAATGTTAAAACATTTTTTAAAATTGAAGGGAGAAAGAAATTGGCTGATGTTGGGCCATACCTTTTGTGTTTCATGCTTTAAAATCTGGTACTACACGGTTTACTTCCTTTTATCACAAGCACGCCCTAGTGTTATAAATAAGTTAATTATGTGGTTTAGGGAGTTAAAAGAAAGTGTGTTGCATTTTTACATGATGAAGGAGTAAATACACCAGGACCACATGACTTCTCTACCTTAATTTGAAGAGTTAGTAGAGATATTTGACCCTCTGTAACAGGCTCTCAACTATGGAGACAGTCATTAAGAATTGTATCCAACATTTTATACAATGCACTTTCGATGCAAGAAATTTCTTAAAGTTGTGAGTGGCTATCACCAAAGGTATTTAGACAACTACTTTTGCTGGTAGCTGTCTCAAGTCAGGAGAAAGATATTTTCTGCATTACTGCATTTCGTATTCGTTGACTAATTTATAAAAATATCATGAAGTTGTTGGTATATCTCTCCTTAAACTTCTGGATTTGGACCTGGGTTGTTCGATGACTGAAGACCTTTGATCATGCATAGTTCTTGTTTGCTTGGCTTTTCAGTACAGCCTCTATATACGTTGCTGAAATCTGTTTTCCACCTGTATTTATCATGCAGCCATTATATCTATGCTGTCAATATAGCATCTTAAAATCTTTAGATATTCAATGAATATTGTTTTACTTGATAGATATTCAACTCTTGCTGTTATATCCCATTATGTTCATGTCGATGGCCTTGTCAACAATTGGACGATTTCGACTTAGAATGACTTTTCGCTTTGATGTGGACACGAAATAGTGTCACTACTATTTGTTTCAACGTTATTCAAATAATAATTCTCACCAGTCTTAAATTCACTCGATTTGATGGACACAGAAACAAGCGTATTAGATGTTTTACAAACGTCCATAGCTCCAGTGAATACTGACAGATAAACATCAGCGCCATTAACATGTATCTGATTAAGTATATTGTCAACAGTAGATTTTCTTTTGTGTAAAACATCATGTATTATTTCCAATGTTTTCCTCATATTGCTCTTACAGTGAGTTAGATATTTTGCACGAACCATATTGTTGAGGTAAACGTATTTTTTGACATAATAACATCAATTCATGTTTCAGTTCTGAAAGTGACGCCAAAAATTAATCTAATGATACAGAAAGACGGGTAAATTGTACAAATGCTTCTGATTTTTAAGACTGCAGAAAATTAGACACAGCAAAGAATTGTTTTTTTTTTATTCCATTACTTTCATGCTGAATGACAGTCTATCTAGTTTGATGTAATTCGGAAGTTCTGGAATGTGTTCCTGTTACTCTGTATCGGAGTCTAAATCAATGCTTTAAGTGTCCAGTGCCTCATCCGATGAAGTAAGCTATTCCTACTCTGTCGTCTGAAATAATGGCATTATTCAAATTAACTTTAAACACATGACTTACACTTAGAGTCAGCTTAATTATTTGTATAAATCAACATACTGCCTCATGCCAACAGTGAATTGGGTCTCACCACAGAGAGTAACAGATCATAAATTTAACACTTGAAAAAAGGCTGTATGTTTGAATCTGAGCAGTTTCTTTGCTCAGCAGCAAAGACGTATCAGCAGCTATTTTAAATACACCTACAACATTACTCAAAGGCATTGACCTGTACCATTTGCCACTCCACGATCTAGATATCAGGGTGCACATTTGACTAGGGTTTAAGTATTAACGCAGTTGTCTGTTTTTGTGTTGAATTTTTTTTTTGTTTGTTTCTTTTTTATTTTGTATTTGGTTTCCTTTTTGTTAACCTCGTTTCTGCAGAATTGTTTCTGCTTCCTAAATGCACTGTTGGATATTTACACAAATTGTATGTTTTGTGAACTGTCACAGGGACAGCACGCAAAGTTTTACAGCATACGTTTAGACTGACTAATGTTACTAAATACGATTTGTGAAAGCGAGATTTGTGTCATATTGCATTAGCTAACCAATATACTTGGTATATGAACTCTGTAGGCTGTATGCACTCCAAAACTATTAGAACTCAGAACTCAGAACAGTCCCAGCAGACACCATTTCTGTACATATGTTCCTTTGGACTGGAGGCCAGTGGGGCACACTCTACTGGCTGGCGACTTTGTTGCATATTCCATCTCTGGTATTGACCAATCACATCAGTTTTCTCGATTTGACTGCTTTCGCATCCATGTTGCTTTCCAATTGATAAGGCTAATTAAGTTGTTTTGACTTTCATCATTTTTGTTAGCTTGTCTAATCTTCTTCAATTTGGCAGGTGTGAACCAGTGCAACTTCTGACATAAGAAGGTGGGAGTTCCTTGCTGGTGCATTTCCAGATTCGTCTTTTTTCCAAGATGGCGTCTTTCGACGGTGTTGCTTAGAGAGATACCAGAGGACACACAGTGGCAAGTTGGAACAACCACAATTATTGCTGGCATTGTTTAGATGCTATCAGAGGGGCTAAGTTGTAGTAACCTGCCACGCCATCTAAGCTCGACCTCTCATGAAGCATGTCAGTTACCAATATACAAGGAAGGAATTGCTAAATGTAAACAAAATATTCTGTCAGGTCACCCCTTACAAGTCATGCTGTGTGTGCAGAAAATTTGAAATATTTGTATGCACTTTTTCAACATCAGGGTAGATTTGCCTTTCTTCTATCAAGCTATCTCATTCTTCGAGCAAATGTGACACTAAAGTGTTAGTGTAGACACACACAATTAAGACAACTTCCTGTTGGCTTTCTGGACGAGTTTCTTGCAGAGCATCACCTGACTAGCAGAGGTCAATTAAACTAATATTCACAAACTCGCTGAACACAGCATATCATACCATGGCACCTGTGGCCAATACACCCAGTAAGATGTCTGAGGCAAGAGATGCTCAAGTTAGCTAAAAGCAGAGTGTTCAGTTATACTGCCAACAAGAACAATGAAGGATGTAAACGCACGCACACTTACACAGACACACACACACACACAAACACACACAACTGTCAGATAACCTCCACTTGACATGGGTTGTGATCACATCATCTTATCCATTCATGTTCCAAGCATTTTCTACCATTCAGTACTTACAAAAGAGAAGAATACACAGATGGCGGCAATTGCATTTGGGCTAAATGCTCCAGAACAAACCCCTGCAAAATTTCCAGAGATTGCCCCCAGGGATACTGGGATAAGTTTGCCAATTTTAGAATGAACAAAACAGACAGAAAAAGATCCTCATTCCTAGCAAATGGCAGCATCCTTTTCCCTTATTTTCACCAGTCCCCGCCACGAGTACAGGATGGTCCCCCATCACCAGTATCAGTATGGCAATCATTGGCCCTTTGGGTACCATCACCCATTGTATCCAGCACTGCTACACTTACACAAGGAGCTGTATTAACCTCCACCTCAGAATCTCCAGTACTGCAATCTTGGTTTTGATGGGACTTCACAGCATTGGTGGTATTGGGGATACACAAGCAGATCCCACTGGCTGTCCTTCAATCGAAGGCATTATCACACATCCAGGTACGGCTCTCATTTCAACCTCAGCCGTCTCAGATTCCAGTTAGGTCCCTGCCTCAGGACATGGCTTCATAATCCATTCCTGCTGTTCCTTCTTGTGGGGAGCATTATGGCAGGGAAAACGAGAAGAGGAAGTACAACCAGCACTGCCACAAGTGCAAAAAGCACAGAAGTAGGCTAGGTATCATTTCTAGTCTCTTACCTCATCATTGGAGTTCTATCCACATGACCCTTCAGTGGTCAGCTTAAGGAAGTATGTGTCATGCAAAGCAAGACCTCTTTCACGGTCCCTGTCCCCATCTTGCCCACTGCTCATGCACTATCCAGTGCCTTTGGGTCAATGTTCACTGACCCTGCCACCACCATGTTAGGACCAGCTACCTAAGGGTGATTTAAGGCATCATTTGATGGGAAAGAGAATTTCTATTGGGTGGTCTGTTTCCTGTCTCTAACTCAGGACCCATCACCACCATGGAACAGGTGCAGTCCTTGTCACAGTTCCTGTTCCTGACTTGAGACCCTCTACTACCACTGAATGGTATACATTCATTATCACCAGGAACATCATATTGTCAGTATAGGTCCACTCCAGCTACAAGGACACCCTCAGGGATTTAAGGAAAAAACAACCACGTTAACAAGAACCAAGGCACTGGTGGAACCACCACCCCCCCTCCAGTCTGGCTGTATGGGCTGACCACACCAGCTCCATCCAATCAATTTTATTGCTCCCTGCTCATTGATTGAAAGCCCTGGACTTTGACCACCCACTTCTAGCTGCTTTGGCTCCCAATCTGGAGGAACAGGACAACTAACTTTAGAGGCTCATGCAAGCTGTTATTCTGAGTCATGCTCCCTCTCTTCCATGCCATTGGAGCTGGAACTCTCAGAGAACAAAGAAGTGTCCCTTCCATCAGGCTGGTTCCTGTGTACAGAGCCAACAGCCAGCCCAAATACAGTAGCAGGAGGAAAGGTGAAGGAAATGCCACATAGAGGAGGCATGAGGAATCTGATGGTAAAGACACAGAAGGGCTACCTAATGATAATGTGACAGCCCACATGTGGACTAAATAGTTGCCCACTTGTAAAAACAGGGCCTGGGGTTACCAAAGAAGCTTTGATCATCAGTGCCAAAGTCGATGTCTAAGATGACAAATGAGCAGGAGGAACTGGCAATCCCCTTCTTCATGAATATGAGTGACCAGACAAGGCCATTTCAGAATGCTAGGAGGTTTCAGGTGGACTCATGAGTTTACCTTATCAGAGTTACTTCTCAAGCCTCAGAGTCTTCCCTAGATGTTTACAGCTTCCACTTGAGACCACTCTTGGTTAAGAGGAGTATTGTAATTTATGCCCTGAAAAGAAGTGTCCACCCAGTGTTCACCTTCCACAGAGGGGGTTTGGCAGAATTATGTTTGACATATTGATCATCCTATTTGCCTTGTCAAAATCCGACATTGAAGTGCTTCACTAGAGCTAATTGTAATGTAGGCTTTCTAACTGCAAGGTCCTGGATCCCAGTGTCTCTAAAGCTCAATATATTGTAGGCCAGTTGAAGCATTCCAAGGCTTTGTATTTACACCATGCTCTCGAATATGGTTCATGGTTCAGGAGAACATGAACATACACCTATCCAGTGCCCTTATGATCCTGATCATTCTGGAGAATGGCACGATGGAAAGATGGAGCTAATCTTAGTCACCCCAAGGGGGCCGAAGACAGACCATGGACTACTTCCATTCAGAATATAGATTTTTGATGTACCTCTGTGACAAAGGTCTGGGTGATCATACAATAGATGGCTATCAGTCAGTAATTTCTTCTTCTCTATACATGAGAGGTGTCAATGTTGGCTGGAGCATGGTACTATTTTAGTTATTAAGAGCTTTTATACAGGCTGGTAGAATGTGTTTCCTTGATGGGGCCCTATTAGTGGTTCTCATGGGTCTCTGCTCTCTGGTTTTTGAATCTAGGAACATGAACTTGATTGGGTCAGATTATGGTCATGGTGGCCTTTTGGGCAAAGAGAGGTTAAATTCTCATGTTTGACCATTCTAAGTTAGGTTGGTCAGAAAACTACAAAGAAGCATCTTTGAAACCTAGTACTTGGTTCAAGAGCAAGATGCGTACTCTTTATTGACTGATCACTGCCTTTGTGATCTTTTCCGCAAGGCTGTGTCTGCTAATTTGGATCAATAGGATCCTAACATATAGCTTTGTCCATTTAGAGCACTCAAGTTCTATTTAAAAAGAACAGCTCCCACCCTGGAAGGTAAATACCCCTTATTTTAACTTCTAAAGAGAAAGACTTAATCCTGGAATCTGCATGAACATTGTTTCTAGCTGGATCACCAAGGCAATCAAGTTCAACTATTTAGCAGTAGGCCAGATCCCAAAGATCAAACAATTCCAGCAGATCTCAGCTTCTGGGGTCAGAGCCATTGACTTCTTCTTGGAAGTAGCTGTTAGCAACATAATATCGGCATGCCAGTAGAAGTCCCACATTACTTTCTCCAACTTTTATCTGAGGCACCAGTCCAATATGGCAGAACAACCTTACGGTCTTAGAAGCATACCTACGCCCTCAATGTGTAAGCCATTATCTATCTCAGGATACTCTGGCTACTATGCGATGATTATTGGTCACTTTTGGGATTTGTTCTTTTGAGTGCAATGCTTTAAAAAATAATTCTGCTGTCCTTGAGTCCGAATGATCCCCCCTCCCCGTGGTTTACAAATCTACTAAATGTAGTAGATAGGTAGAATATCATGACAAAAATCTAGAAAATTTATTATAATATAGTTCCACATTAGTCTATTGCGGTCAGTCCATCATGAAAAAACTGATGTAATTGTCCAATCCCAAAGGTGAAGTACGGGGCAGGAGGCCCGTGACTAGATGCCCTATTGGCCTCCAGTCCAGAGGAATATATACAGAGAAATGGTTTCTCATTGGAGAAGGAGTTGGAGCAGATACGATCTAAAGAGATCATTTACCAAATGTAGTAAACAGGTAAGCAATACTAACAAATGTGGAACTCAGAATAAATTTCCCATATATATTATTCAGAAAATATTAGTGACTTCCATGTACATTTTGCAGTGTCACCATTGACCATACCTTTAAACAACGTGAAACCTGTCTCAAAGCATCACCTATGGAACATGTACAAAGTGGGAGCTGTCATCAGATGTGTCCCAAGGAGAGGTGAATCTACATTGTAACAAACTGAGGGTTGCCCTTTAGGTCATGAAGCCTTCCACTTTTAGTGATTATGTGCACCTGGGAATATATGATAAACTCAATGTGTCATTTTAGACCTTACAGCACCTTATGAATTTTCCCCTTACAGAGAATATCTTTGCATGAAACCGCATTCACTGGTAGCTGTTTTTGCACACATAATGAAATTATATATATACAATTTTAAAAGGCATTTTTATGTAGTTTTTGTAATATGGTAACATTATGTTTCTATGCAACAGTCGTCAAAGGTGCAGGGCCCTAGTGCTGCATAGTTCCTGCACAATAGGGGGGGGGGGGGAAATCATCATTATTCTATGACAATTTTATTATGTCCCCCTTTCCCAGGACATGTCAAATTAGTAATCCAAGTACACGTGTGACAATGTTGGTAGTCAGGCTGTTCCATCCACCGTTTACCTCCAGGACGGCATAATCGAAATATGTTTTTGCAATATTATGCAAAATGACGTTTATCTGCAGCTAGTACAGAGGGCATCATCCATAGATACACCTGAATATTTTGTCTACTTTGCATTCATGTACTAGATTAAAAAATGTACGTATGATATCTATGAAAAGAGTTTCCGTGTACAAAATGGCAAATATCCATTCGTATTAAGTTATTGTTTCAGCTGGCTGATGTGGAAAAACATAAAGCAGGTTTGCATCGATAGTTTCTTAGAGCGTAAATAACATGTCCCAAAATGTTGAAAGTCCAAAGAAAGAAAAATATTAATCAAAGTCATTTATCATAAGGCCTGTCTGGTTTGTAAGGTCAGGACTGTGTTTCTTGACTCTGAATGGACTAAATCGGCAGCTGTTTGTTGTTTGGTAACGCGTGGTAGATCACTGCTCAATCATGGACCGAAGCAGATTGCTCGTGGGGTCTATATCATTAAGCTCTGATATGACTTCAACACTTGAATATATTTTGGGTAAATTCGATACGTAATCTATAACCCGGAGAGCAACGAATGTGTACTTGCCATTGATTTTTCCATGGGGATTTAAATGAAGTTGAATGCAGAATAATTTTATATCGAATTTGTCACACTGTGAACTGTCAATCGGGTGAAACACGAAGCACGCCAGGCACCACTGGTTGACTACCCAAACACAGGCGAGGGGAATAAAGCACAGCTAATTTATAAATGAAAACAAAAGTGGAAAGCCAAGAAGAAAGCAATAATAAGTCATTAAAATTGGTTTACCTTTGATATTAAGGGCCATGGTTCCGTCACAAGCAGTTGCCTATTGCTTATCCAGGAAATCTGATAGATCACGAAATTCCAATAAATGAGCCACACTTACAAGAAATGAGTTTTGTCAGATCAATTCATTTGTAATTGAACTGAGGCAGACGGTGGGATTCTTCAGATATGTCGATGGTTGCTTTTGGTAGAATAGCAATTGAGAAACTTTTAGAGGATCTGGGGTTTATACTGAATTACTTTTTTTTTAACCTGGAACTCCCTTTCAATATGCTCGGGCACTGCCTTGCAAAACGAGCGAACAAGGACGAAGAGACGCACATTCACAGAAAACAAAGTAGGGTATGATAGCCTATAGATCAAAATGAAATATATAAGGATCTACATACAGACATTGCAGTATAATCACATTTCTTTGGTGGTCGTAGATGTGGAACTTTTATGAGGAGTTCGAGGCCGCGGGCCAGGGAGTTGGAGGTGATTAACAGTCTCTCCGCCTTCCAACTCCTTGCGCACTCAACCCTAATCTCGCGCTCTAGGCCCGTACCCTATAGAGAAGGCCACATATATGCGACTTAATTTCTATGCCTTCCCAAAACGGCTATATTATGAAAATAGAAAAACGTAAAGCCTGGTCAATTGTACAGGTCACAGCACCAAAGACGCTTGTAAAGTGTGAATGGCAGAACATACAATGGTGACATTAGTGATAGTTTATCCACCAGCGGTTTCTAAAGTGGGCAGTAAATAATTCCACATTTACGCGATGTTGTCACTGTTGTTAGGGGAAAGACTTTTATACAAATTACCCTCCGGCAGCGCATTGAATTTATAATGTGTAAGAAACATATTTTTCTGTCTGCATGCGACAAATGCAAACAGTATAGTACAAATGGTTAGGTAATCATGAGCTATATAGAGCAAGGTAAACTAGGACCTTGTAATCGTCTGATGAACTGTCTAACCTCTCTCGTTTCCCCTGGAAATGGGGTACAAACGCCAGAAATTTATAGATTCCGGTAGAGAACAAAAGTAAGTAAGTATGTTAATAACCAAATGCTCAACATACAAAAGGAGTGCAAAATACGTATCATGGACAACATGTACTTTTATTTTATATTTATCATCTACATGTCTATACATTTTTGTTGTTGTTTTCCCTGGTCATTTCCATTCATGTATTCGTGAAATGTGACATATGTATATAATTTGATGCAGCGTATATGCTAGAAATTAGTAGCCTGCATTAACTATGATACGTTAGAAAATAATATGTACCTGGTTTGTTCATGTACCTTGGCATTTTTTTCTTCTTCTTCTTCTTCTTCTTCTTCTTCTTCTTCTTCTTCTTCTTCTTCTTCTTCTTCTTCTTCTTCTTCTTCTTCTTCTTCTTCTTCTTCTTCTTCTTCTTCTTCGTCTTCGTCTTCTTCTTCTTCTTCTTCTTCTTCCTCTTATTATCATTATTATTATCATTATTATTATTATTATTATTTTGGGGGTTTTTTTGTTTTTGTTTTTTTTTTTTTTTGTTTGTTTGTTTGTTTTGTTTTGTTTTTTTGTTTTCTTGTGTTTTTTTTTTTTGGTTTTTTGTGGTTTTTTTTTTTTTGTTTTTTTTGGTTTTGTTTTGTTTTTTTTCTGGTTTTTTTTTTTTTTTTTTTATTTATTTGGCCGATTTCAGTTGAATGTGACACGCTAAAATATGCAGATCAAACAATAAGCGTACACAGCAACTGTCTTCGTGTCACGTTTTCAGCTCATACTTGAACTTAGAAAATATGGAATATGCGTTAATGATACATCTTTATTTGGCCTCACAAAGAATTTTTGTACTGTCATTCTTTGCCGGACAGTCTCCTTTAACACTGAATCCATGCAGTCTTCATCGCTTGGCAATCAACTCCTCATCATCGGAAGCATTAAATACCAGTAAACACCTAATCTGACTGACCAGTTTTATGCCGACCGAATATGAAAATTGTTAGTTTTTGCAGTTTTCTAGTTTCTTTATCCGTACAAATGAATACAACATACATAATTACCACGAACAAATATTAAAAAATAGTTTTGAGTCAGAATGAATTAACATTATCTAGGAATGCAACGTTTGCAACAATCCAGTTAAATTATCATTTGATAATTGTTATTGGAGTATCAACACGCGAGAAACCAACATAAAAATTGTTGTCAAATTTGCAAAACAACTCTGACCTTCTATGTTGAAAAATATTGCCCTTTTGATTATTTGTATCGATTTTGTTTCAAATATATTTCGACTGATTCCATGCACAACGAAACATGGCTTTGTACTTCAAAATTACCACAAGTTTGAGTTCAAGTTTGTCTTATTTATTTTCTTGATTTTCCTGTAAACGTGAGCTGCTTTCATTTTATTATATTGACATTGCCGTGGCTAAAGATCGTTTCCTGTGTACATAACCGTTTTTGAGTCATTTCATTTGCGCAGTGAATGAATTGAAGCATGCCATGTAGTATGCCGGATGAATAAGGAAAAAACCATTCCTGTCCAAAACTAATCTGGCGGGTCCTATTCATTTTAGCCGTTATGTACCGATTAGCGTTATGTAAATGACAAGCTCGCCTCTCTATCACATACACGACTCCTGTAGATAATCTATGACGCCTTTCCCATAACTCATTCTCATTGTTAAATGAATCAATATCTCCATTCTGATCTTCTCTTTGCCATTGAATATCGATAAAAAAGCACCCTGGCCTCTATAATACATAATAACTGCATACAACAAATATTGCCATTTATGATGTTTTATTAAGGTGTTCAAACAAGTTCCGCACCGACTGCGGTTCCTGAAGTTGGAGAGGATATATCCTTGCACACGGTTCTTGTAATTGTGTGATGATCTATTAGTCATGTGTGTGCGTCACACAGTTGAAGATGAAGCTGCGGAAGTAAAATAAAAGAAGCTCACTTTATAAGTAACATTGATTTACCGCAACGTAGATCCAATCGTTACAATTACATAGGCACGACACTTAAAATATTGATGGTTATAAACTCTTAGTTTTTGTAGTATACCAGTGGAACTTTGCGATTTAATAACTCTCCCACCCATGTCTGTCTATATGTCATGTTGGTCAATTTGTTGCGAGTAACTTTGATATTATGAGAGGGATGTCTAGATGTAAACATATTGCCTTTGAATAGACATGACTTTGAAAAATGAAATCAGATTGTGATGCGGTAATACATTCAATTATGTATGGTTCCAAACTAAGTGAATATCAGTATACCTTTAATTACTTAATATGCTAATCAATTCGAATTAAATGTATGTATCAATAGATTTTTTTCTAAATTCGGTGGTACGCTGGGTTTTCAATTTAAATAATATCATTCAAGTTAAATGCCTACTCTACAAACCAAAAAGAAAAAATATATATATTGTTAGCGTATTCTATTCACTCGATTCATTTGCGTTCAGATAATGTATATATACATCTGACAGTAAAAGACATAAATTATTGTGTTAATTCTAAGCATAAGGAATACAAAAGACTATCATGTACTGTCTATGCAAGCTGTTGGACAGCGACATTTGGCATGAATGCGGAGTTTCTATGGAACTCTGCACGCATAAACACAATTGTGTCCTTTAAATATACACGATATTCACATGTTAGTTTCAAATATCTTTCAAGCTTCAATCGACGGCTCGGCACAACTACTTGGTTATTAACTCTTGGAACTTTATGTCTAGAACTGGCACAGAAACACGGAAAAAGTACCCACATTGCAACTGTGCACACAGTACACATCACATAGGCATGTTTATCAGTATGTTTGGTTTGTACTTATATAAATGTAAATTAACAAGGCACAAAGAGACATGTACATTCACTCACACACAAACACACACACACACACACACACACACACACACTCCAAAATTGAATTAGCCTACCGTTCCAGTTCTATGTTGGAACGCGGTTGATCTGGGGCATCATTTTGTCAATTCAGCAAAAGGCATGCTGGTACTCCTATGAAAATGTATTTCTATATCTGGAAGTAAATTGCCCAATCATTATAACGATGACTTACAGGAATGTAAGCTTTGCTGTGATTAGATGCTGAAACGGTTAATGGCATCCATAACATAGCATCAAAAGAAAACTGAGCTTGTTTGGGGGCAATATGATCCGTGTTTCCATAAATAAAAAGCCTAAAAGTTGCATGTTCTTTTAAGAAATGACGTAAACCAGTTTCCTGCGAGAATTGGTTGCCTATTCCAAAGATATTTTTGTGTTCTTTAGCCTCCTACCACTGTATTATATGAGTTTTGCTCCTAAAAGGTAAAGGAACTTGTTCCAACGGTCCGCAAAAGTCTTTCTTACCCCCGATTTATGGTGTAGTTAAACTGAAGCTGATATGACAAATTATAATATTTCTTCCCGAGGGTCAACTTGCCAAAGCTGCTTTAAAACATATATGTTTACCATGTACCGATCGATATGCTATGGATACCTGCTTCGGAAACTTACATGCTCTTCACTGAAACACCATCTGTTAGAAGTGGAACTCATCCAAAGATTAGCTTGGATAGCAAATAATTCAATCACTACTGCAGAACGACGATCTGATTGGCAGAATCACAATTTCTCTATGATATCTGAATGTGAAAAGAATCGTAGCTAAATACCTTTCTTATGCGCATTACCTTCTTCATTAACTCCCCAATTTCATGTGAAGTGGAAGCAGGGTTGATTTATTCCATCAATGTACAAATGTACAGAATATAGCTTTCGCGGATGAGTTTTGAAGATAGAGTTAATATGATTCATGTTAATTGGGAGACTTGCATTAAACTTACTGATGACCTCTGCCATACAACCCACCCTATATTGATGGCGACAGTAAATTGTCACAGAAAAGTCTTCGTATGTTTCTAAGCACAGGAGTTCGTTAAGAATGCGTTGAATTTGCACGTATGTTTTGATCACGCTGATATTGTCCCTGAACTCAGGAAGAGGCCAGATGAACAGACAGAGCTACGGACACAACAATTGTGTTATAATATTAAGTCTCATTCTCATCCACTCGGGAGGGGGGCACCTGTGTCACACAGAACCGCAGCAGGAAAGCAGGGAGCCACAGTACTATCATCATCATCATCATCATCATCATCATCATCATCATCATCATCATCATCATCATCATCATCATCATCATCATCATCATCATCATCGTTATTACTCATCTAGTTAGTATTTCTTTGCATATGTTAAGACACATTTAAGGCGCGTTGTACTTACATTATCTTCCATTGCATGAGGTGTATCGTTCCAGGTATGACCAAATTAATGTTTGATGGCTGTATTGTACATACAAGCAAGACGTTTGCACTGTAAACGTGCTGTCCTTCATGTACTGACAATTGCCAAGATTAGGTTTAATGGCTTTTTAGATAACTAATAAAACAACTTTAAGCTCTCTTCGTTTATACCATGATAGTTTCATTTTTGTAATATAGTATTGTAAACTAAAGTGTCAAGAGTCTTTGGAAGATCCACAAAATATTTGATACGCATTTTTGGCCATTTTTCAAAGTACAGCCAAATTGGAAAAGAGAAAAGAGTGGCTACAAACTGCAACACAGTAATACACACACACACACACACACACACACACACACACAAATATATATATATATATATACATATATATATATATACATATATATATATATATATATATATATATATATATATATATATATATATATATATATATATATATATATATGGGCCTATGGTATGTTCAGCATCCAAACTTCCCTCAAAATATCAGAAATGCCATTTTCGTATTAGCATGTCACAGCAAGCCAAACTCTACTCCGCAGTGCCTAAAACTCAGATGAAGTATGTTTCCTTTGGCCAATTGAGTAGGAATTCTATTAATTCATAAGAATCATCCTCGAAAGAGTGGCATTCCTTAAAGCCGTCTTGACTAGCATTCATCAGACGTAATACTGTCATTCTTTTTTAAAATAGGTTTACAGCTAGGAAAATGTAGATTGTTTATCCGATTTACAATCGCTAATATTTCCCATTTCATATTTTTTTTACAAATGAGTAAATCAAATTTTCATGTCCATGCCTCTTGTAAGGTGTTCAAAAATAAGTTGCATTTTGTACCATATCATCTTCACCGCACTTGGAGAGGAATTCATTTCGTGTCATGTAAATATCTGACAAGGGAATACAACCTAGACACTTGCCAATTTTCTTCTCTTTCCTTCTCTTCTCGTCTTGTCCAGTACTTTTTTTTATCTTATCTCATATCGTGTCATATCTTTCTTATTTTATATTCTCATCTAACCTTACTTCAGCTTATCTTTGCCTTAAAATGTAAATAACTTTCTCATGTGTCACCTGACCTAAAGCAACAAACCAGGTTAGTTATATTACATAATTAACATGCTCACATATGTTTTTTTTTAATATTTATTAATGATGACGTTTCCGGCTTTTTCTAAAGCCTCTCTATCTGTAGTGTACATTTTGCATCTATCTGGAAGCTCTTTCACTTTCGAATTTCAGATCAATTTGTCGTCAGCATTATTTATTGCACTCTATTCAGGTAGTCGAACTTTGTTTCCTTTCATACTTCTATTTAGTGAGCACGAGAAACAGGGATTGCTCTGAATACGTGTTGTGATCAGACCCTGTTGGAAAATAATGTTACGATAAAACGAATATTAACACTTAGTCCTGGATGTTGTCAATAACGCCAAAGCAAAAAGAAAGTATCAAAAGTTCTGTTACCTTTCTTCTCAAACAAAAGTTAAAACTGCAAAATAGCTTTTAAAATCCACAAAAATGGCCACCATATCTATTGTTTTGTTCCCACTTCATGTGTTTGCTAATATTTGATCGTTTTGTTACCGATACAAATAAACTAATTTCGCATAAACATGATAAAATTTTGATAAGGAAATAAAGATGGTGCGTGCCACTGGGTCAGACTATGCGAGACGAAAGGCATGCACTTCCATGCTTTTCCGAAAAAAGATCAATGGATTGACTCTTTTTCTCAGAGAAAGCACGAACTCAAATACTGGTGTTTTTGAGTGTGGGCACGGGTTAGGGCGTGCTGGTGTGATCCTACGAACCGTAAGTGTTTTGCTATCCCGCTGCATAATCTGTCTTTGCCCTTAAGCTCCTAGCACATGTGACTGGTTTGGATTGGGCAGAGTGGGAATCGTAACAGTTGGCATATATAGCCGGGAAACGTCAACCTTGCCTTAACGCAAAACTATAACGTAACCCCCTTTCCATTGTGTGTGTGTCAAATAAACAAAAAAATGCATTGGTCACTGAATCTGTTTCGGAAACCATCCAAAACGAAACAACCAGTTGCATTATGTTTCTTTGCCCAAGGCGACGGCTTACGCAGTTAAGTCCGTCTATAAACTTGAACGCAAAATTTACTAGGGAAAAGCGGCGTGGTGCATTTCAACAAATAATAGCAGATTACTTTAATGTGTGGGACAATTCGAGTGTGAACTGTCTCATTTCAGTAATTGGAGTGAAATCAAGATGCATTGTGTGGATATCACTTCAAAGAAGTCAAAACATTTGAACAATGATGTCAAATTATCGGTTAGATGATCGTGTGGACAAACGGATCAACGGTAAGGAGAAAGGCGGGAAACTATACCGTGGACGCAAAATTTGACTGAAATGAATAAAGTTTAGTCAAATTCCATACATCATAATGACCAAATTATTCTACTTTTGTCTTTAATAGCAGGTTTAAGGAAGACTTTTGTAGGCCACATGATTGTGCAGACATACGAATCACAGGTAAGAAAAAGGGCGGAAACCGTGCAGTGGATATAAAATTTGGCTGACATCAGTAGGTATAGACACATTCCAGGCATTAGTATGATCAAACTATTCTACATTAATCTTAGCAGGTTCGTGTGAATATAAGGACAACAGGAAAAACAAGGCAGGGAAAGGGACAGTAGATCAAATAAGTAAAGTATGGTCATATTCTACGCATTATTATGAACAATTTTTCCTACTTTTTACATTCTGCAAGTTTAATGAAGTGTTTTTGTGACCTTTAGTTGCCAACCACTTATAAGCAACATCAGTATCACACTGAAATCAAGGTGCATATATATATATATATATATATATATATATATATATATATATATATATATATATATATATATGTGTGTGTGTGTGTGTGTGTGTATGTGTGTGTATATGTGTGTATGTGTGTGTATATGTGTGTGTGTGTGCGTGTGACATTTGTTGTCACTATTATTTCGCAACAATAATTTATGTGTAGTGTAAGCCTGTTGATTTGATGTGCCTATCATTATATCTAGTACTGTAAACCTTTTTGGAAGTCTTGTGTCATTCTACATATGATTATGTGTGTCTCCTGTCTTCCGGGGAGCCTCCAGATAAGCTCTATTTGTCACTATTAGGTAATCTAGGAAAGTAAATATGTTTACAATACAATCAATTCTTAACGTTGCCGTAAGTGTTCCAAATATTCTCAAAGATCATATACTTTAAGTGCATTTAATGAGGGGGTTGCACTTTTGTCGTTTTTTAATGATAGTGTACAAAAGCGAAAACCTTGGAGCCTTTTCTCATGAACATGAAGTGTTAATGACGTTATAGAAGCAAGCCAAACGTTACTAAAGCAACATTATTATGGTAAAATTTGGTTCGAGTTCTTATGAAGTCAAATTGTTCTCATATACTTTTTTTTGGATCGGTCAAATAGCCAACAGGCTAATATAGGTGTTCTCCTCGTGCGCATGCACAGATGACATACTACACACCATGCCATGACTGAATGAATTTACAACATATTGTGTCCGTGCTTGCTGTAGTCATTTGTGTTCAAACTGAGAAAGTAGAAATAAAATGAGAACACATAATAACGGTGCTATTAACTCTTTCAATACAAATCACGTATAAAGTCGATCTACTAAGTCAGACAAGTCCGAGTTAACATTAGGGTCCAAGATTCATATTCCTCCTAAAAAGATCGTTCATTAAAGTACCAGCATGCCTATAGATCCAGAGAAAATACCACAGGGCACCAGCTTTTCCCGGCGTATTGGGCGCAATGCGCCCAATGCGCGCCGAGAAAAGCTGTTGACTCAGTCCAAAATTGGGCATTGAATGGGTTAATACTTTATTACAATATAGTGCGAGTAAAATGTCTGTTGCATATGGAGTAGGTTTTACGAATAAAAAAAACCTGTCAGGTAAAAGTTGCATGTTCTAAAATACACTTTTGAGATCATAGAATTTTTCAGTGCATAAATTTTGCTAGAATGATTTTGGACATTGATGGACATGTACTCTGGGAAATACTCTCCAGAATGAAACACCTTGACCCACAATTTTTGTAGACATATATTCAACAGTCTACAACTTTCAATTTGCCATCAGACGTGTATGGTGTCATGGTGTATCTTTTCGTATGTGTTTGAATGTGAATATTTGTATATTTATATCGCACATGGGTGATCGTATCATGTTGCAGTGATCTGACAAAAATGATCTTATAATGAAAACTTTTTAGATCACATACTTTGACAAAGTTGGACTCTGGTGCTGTGATTAAAAGATAATTCCCATCATCATCATCATCAGCAGCAGCAGCAGCAGCAGCATCATCATCATCATCATCATCATCATCATCATCATTATTGTTATTGTGAAGTTAGAATTTGGAACGAGAATACACCAAAAGCTGCATATTTTGCATGTAAATGTATCCTGAGTGCCAAATAAGACAAATATACATGTAAATACTTCACTGTGCATGCGCAATACGACTATGCCCTAAACTGAAGTTTTAATGATGATCACGTGTGTAATTGTCGTGTACACTTCGCCACCCGGTTATGTCTTAATAGTGCAATGAAATAAATATCCAGTCAGTTGGTTTCTGAAAAATGAATACCTGACAAAGAGTTACATCATGGGAGTGGGCATATTCTAAGTCGCTGATAACTGTCAATATGTGCTTGATACTGGTACAAAAAGTATAACTGTATTTCATTTGTCACATAATGATCAAGACAATGACCCTGTTTAATTTCTGTAGAGGAAAAACACGACATTACACAATCATAATTCAAAAATTTTGAGCCAAAATGTTACATGTGTTAGAAACGTAACATTGTCAGAAGCGAGACTTGAGTATGGTAGCTATAAATCTTAAACATTTTAGCCTATGTTTCTCTGTCATTACCTTTTATGTAGATGTGCGTCAGGTATGTTTGTTGTCCCACATAAAAACAGTAGTTAGGAGGTATGAGGCGGTATGTTTGTTGTCCCATATAAAACATTAGTTAGGAGGTATGAGGCAAATCGATTGTTAGCTACTCCTTACCCTTGAATTAAGACTGAGATCACTGCCTTCCTTGGCGTGGATCATGGTTTCTTGATGGTTCTCATCTGCAATTCTCATTTTAATTGTTGTTCTTAATTGTAGAAATAAGTCAAAACCATTGAAGCAGAAGGTATTTAACTACCAGCCGGTTTTGGCTGGTTGCAAAGGGAAAGGGTTAATGAGCAAGTATGTCACTGTTGTGAAGACTCCATGGAGGGCAGTCAAGTACTGCTGTACTTCCCGAATGCAGAATCAATACATTAGATGCCAAATAAAGTGTTTTAAACGCAAGGTGATACATCGATAATAAGAAATTTTATCACAGCTTTGTGTAACTGCTCAAAAAAACGGCACTCCTACTACTAGTGCCACTTATTTTTTTTTTAGTTTAGCCAAGACAAGCAACCCATCCAAAGTCGGGAATGATGCCCATGTGTAACGTCCTAATAATAATAATAACAATAATAATAATAATAATGATGATAATCATCATCATCATCATCATCATCATCATCATCATCATCATCATCATCATCATCATCATCATCATCATCATCATCCTGTGGCACTCCGTTTATTTATCGTGGTACCTGAAAAAAACTTTCCCTCTGACCCTATCCCCTCCTCTGAAGCTCAGGCATTTTCCATGTCCTGTGCACACAGTCATGGGAGCCCTGATAAGGGCTACCACCTTTCCCTTTCCTTCCTAAAGCCTGTTATTGTATAAAATCCACGCCACACGCGCTTTTTTACCTGAGCGCTGCCCTTCCTTTAAGCCTTAACAGTTATGATCATCATTTTGTCATTCCCTAGAGAAATTTCCTCTCATCTCTCTATGTGCATCACACCATACCAACCAATGGTCCACCTTCTCGAGTGCCTCCTGGGAACAAACTCTACACTTGCCTCCGCTAGAAGTCAACTGTCACTTGGAAGTGGTAGCCTGTGCCAAAACTTTGATAAATATATTGGATATAATTGTGTTAGATGCTATGTTTGTACTTGTTTGAACTCAGGTTCCGGACACGGTTACCTGCAGTGCATTTTTGTCTTCTCTTTTCTAAATTGATAAACTGTCCTACTCTGGAACAAACATCTGGATCCCTTCCCTCCGACCCAGCATGTACTTTTCAATGGCGTCTATTCTAAAACCTTGCTTGTATTTAGCATACTTTTTCCCTCACTCTTTCTCTCCAGTCTTTGTTCCATCTATCTGTTACTGCATACTCTATATATCTAAAAATCAACATAAATTGCTTTAAATTCTTGTGTCAACCAGAAAGTTCAGGCGTATATTGGCCCTTTTTATTTATTCACCAATTAAAAAACAGAAGAAAAAAATTACCAAAAGTAAAAAATAAAAAATTACGATGGATTGACACAACAAAGTTAGATACACAATACGTGTATTTGTAAGTCCGCTGGTTTAACACATACTTAAAATACCATAGAACCGGTGGCGAGCTAATTATTACCATAGTTTAGCGGCGAACAATCTAAATTTCCTATTGTCATGTTTCGATTACTGCCAGTTATGTGGTGCGCATATCTCCTGTCAGAGTACATTAAAAATACTAATATTCTACTCTTACAATGTGATTATATGTGTAAAGTGTGATAAATATCTTGGTACTGAATTTGGCACAGACTCTTATAAAAGTTTAATTGACCATTCCGTTTCCGACCTGTACACCAGGTGCAATTTGTAACTTGCCCAGTTTGGTAACTCCTTTTCAAATATCAAATATAAACTTTTTAATCAGATTTTTTGTTCGTCAAAGTATCACCAGTTCTAACAAATATCTTCAATTGTGTACCATACTGACTCTACAAGGCAGTGGTTCAATTGTTTGCAACTCACTTACCCTTATATGCAGTCTTTATGGTGTACCAAAGTATAATGTTAGTTGTCTCAGCCTCTATGACATAATAGAGAACATTCAAGCTGTTTCCCTGAGAGGCATGTCTAAAGAGGACACTGATGTCGCAGGAGTTATATCGGACGTTGTCGATTTCAGAGAAAGGAGGGATTTCTCCTTTCTCTCCTCTGCAGAAGTAACTGATCTGTTGGTAACCCTGTGTACAGAGTAACTTTTTATGCCTGACAGGAACTCAGGTTCCGGACACGTTACTGACAAGCGACAAAGGTTTCTGACAGGTTGGTTCATTTAGGATCTCAAAATGTAAATAGTATAGATCCGATTTATTGTGCATGTGTTTCTTCTTCTTTTTTCCCAGCTATGTATACAAGTAGTACGAATAAAGATATATGTATATATGTATATATATATATATATATATATATATATATATATATATTTATGTTTGGTATATGAATGTAAATGAGAAATGATCGTATTGAAGGTTATTGTTTTAAACAGTGATGATATATGAAATTGGCAGACAAAATGTGCAGTGGATTGTTATATGTCAACTAAAGAGCTCTTCAAGATGCTGACAAGCTAGTGGACTATTCCGATTTGAGTAAGACCGGCTTGTAAGAATATTCTTAGTTTCTCGGAATACACCAAAGTCTACTCTTTAAACCCTTACTTTTAATGTTATCCTTGGATGAATTTCAGATTAGAATTCCCGAATCTGCGTTTGATATATTGCATGGAGTTAGTCATGACTGGGTTAAGTACATGTACCTCTTAACAGGAGCAAGTTCTACTCAGCTCGACCTTAGAAGAAGTCCATTTTATCATCCAAATAGAACTAACTCGTGTTTTGTATGAACATATATGCGAAAACAAACCGGTTATCCTATTATCGCGAGACAAAACAAGGGTGATTTCGTCATACTTGAATCCCAACTTTGATAGTCCAAGCACATACATGTATGTAGTGTGGTCATGGCATGAACCGCAGCAGCATGCGCCAATGCCAAATTTGAGTGATCATCAAAATTTCAAACCCGGCGATGTTAATTAATTACGACAAAGAATACCCCAGATACAATTAGGGAAGGGCGGACAATTCGGATCGCTTTTAGAAAAACTATTACAATTCCCAATAGAATTGTATGCGTTTACTGAGGGTTCTGCTCATTTGTTAATGTTAAATTGTTGATTCCCCAAATCTGCGGAAGGAATTTAACAGAGCAACGCAAGATGCTTTAATTTTAAGCTAGCTTATAAGTAACTGTTTTTGCCCCCGTGCTTGATCAAAAAGTTGTCCAGCTGCATGTCATAAACGCTCATCAAAGATTTTTTGAGGTAGGGTTTTAAAGAAAAGAAAGAATTTAAACTCTCCGACGAAAAAAGTGAATATGTGAATAAGAAAAGCTGTTTGGATTCTAGAAAATGCAGGTTAATCTGAGTAGTTACCAGCATATTATCCAGCTAATGAAAACATTTAGATATAGAAGTGTTTGTATCGTGGGGCAAGGATGATACGGTGAAACGGACTATCTCACCCTATGAGACATCACTGAGGACGAGAAATGATCTGGTATGAATATATCAGTCTACATGTAAAATTGAAATTGATACCACAGTAATTTTAAATCATTCCCCCGCCATATAGAATCATTTGGTCAATCAATCAACCAATAAATCAGTATATATATATATATATATATATATATGCATATGTGTGTGTGTGTATGTGTGTGTGAGTATGTATGTGTGTATATCAGAAAGCCGTTTCTCCTTAACATATCATTAATTACTTCCGAAACAAGAAAAATATACGCTCCCTTTTTTGGTCTGAATTAATCATAACACCAGATATTTAGTGATAGGACTAAATGTTTAATGTTATGATTAAGTAAAACGGAAGTTACCTTAGCGAATTAATGATAAGACTAATTCTGTTGAATTACTTCCGGGCTACCTTTTACACGTTACTTCTGAGTTTCGCCACGTGGGTATCTGGATCCAGCTGACTCCATATTCTATACAAGAAAACCAATGCTTGATCAACTTGTCCTGTACAGTCATTTGTAATGTTACTCTCTTGCACGTTTATAGAAATCGAATGTATTGTTTGTCTAATGGTTTCTAAAATGCCGAAAGACACGCCGGTCGCAGTTGCTATCGCTATTTTACAATGATGGTAATGCATTGGTCAGTTGCTGCGCAAGGAAAAAACAGTATCGGTCATGGAAACTCTCCATTGTCTGCACGCCTGGTCCATTTTAATAAAACAAACATGCCATACATCCAATGTGACAAATATGACTTACTTGTTTGTCTTGAGTCAATAAATAAAAAGGCGTTAAAGTTAACCAGTTACTTATTTGATTTGCAGAGACCGCCACGACAGTTCCATGTCTTGCAAGGTTTTTATGGTTTCAGCGCTATTCATTGGGGGGAGCATTTATTATCTTGCTCAATACAGCATCGAAAAGTCAGATTCAGATTATAATGTAAGCTAATGACACTAGGCATACTATTACCTATTTACAGTAATGATACTTGACATACTATTCGCTATTGGCGATAGAAACTAGGAGAAATTATGGCAATTAAGTCAATAATATACATATTTAAAATTAATTGTGGTCAACGTATACCTATACAGCAAAAGATACACAGCATAGAGAGTGTTTTCCCTATATAATTTGTTGAGTAGGCTACATTGGCTTAAGCGTGAAAAGGTAATAATACTGTATGATTCTGGAAGGGATTAAAAAACAAATCGACTGCTTTTAACAACTAAATTTTGTGCTGCATCAGATATCTGTATGTTAAGAAGATCCGGTAGTTCTTTTCTGCCAAAAAGGAATATATAAACCAGTATTTTGCTAGCTATGTGGATTATCAGGTTAGAGGGAACGGCTGGAGCTAAGTGATGTATTGTATTATCAAATAGTTTCTTTCTAGCGAAGGCATATTTAGAACAAAAAAGTAAAGAATGAGTAATGTCTTCAGTGGGGACAGTGCAGCAGCAAGTTGCACTTGGAACTCCATTACTTTATGATGGTCAAAGTTATGCCTAGAGAGGCCTATCCGCAGCTGGGTGAGGCAGATATTAGAAAAACGATGCCCGTAGGAACAAAAGTCGTGGACATTGTCCACTGCCAGCAGGGCTTTCTTAAGTTTTGATTTGAAGATTTGGAGCGAGATAGAATGCCCGTGGTAGATTGTTCCAAAGTTTGATATTATCAGGGAGGGAAGAGCTGTCTAAGCAAAGAGTCCTGCACTGGATGGTGTGTATGGGTCTAGAATGACGAGTTGCTCAACCAAAGTTAGGAGGTGCCAGGAGGCCATTTTAGATGTTATTAACAATAATATACTAGTCGGTTTATTGTAGAATCGTCCGCCTTGAACCCAAAGTTCTTGAATGCAAGTAGATTGGTGTCAAATAGGTATCCATAGAGGGCATTGAAGACTAATCGTTCAAAGACGTTGCACAGTAAAGATATCGGGTGATATTTATTTTTAATCTGCTTGTTGGCCTTCTTAAACACGGGACACGTATTTGCTGTCTTCCAAGAATTAGGAACATCGGAAAGACGTGTTAGTGTTATGAACTTGTGCGGTGCATGCGGACCTAGGTTCCTTTCTATATTCTCATGGAGCCATTTTTAAGGCACTATTAAATTGTTTTTGTTTTCTTTCATTCAAATGAGAAGATACGTTCTGTAGTTTATAACTATTAAACAGAGTATTTTTAAATATTCAAAGGTAATGTTGTCAAAAGGTACCACCGAGTGCTCTTCTTCTAGTTGATCCCTCTCCCAGGCCCAATGTATTCAACTGCAGAAGACAGTCAATGGTGTTTGAAACTGGGAACGAGGATCTGTGCCAAGCAAATTTGAACCAGAGTACGCACGTACGAATGTAACTTTGGCAGGAAATCGACTGCAAAATTAACACATTCACGGCATGCGAAAACGTTGGGCACTTCATGTGTTAATAATGGGAAATCTGACTCAATTGCTTCACCGCGTTATCAAAAATTAAGAACGGCTGCTCCTCTTTTTGAAAAGTCCTAACAGGCGTGTTGACAGCGTGAACTGAACTATTTCCTGAACTGCACAGTCGCGAAGAAGTTCCGAAAAATCCTGAGCTTCGCTGATTTCTGTGTCATGGACATCAATGAGTGGCGCCGTCTCGAAATCGCTGCCATGATACTGTGCAGCACTCTTCAGCCCCAAAAACTGCCTATTTAAGATATAACTTTTATAAAGATTAAAGTGATTATTTTTGCCATAACCCGTTACCTTTTTCTGCCGTACCCACCATTTTCCGATACAAAACGGATATTTTATGATTTACCATGTTTATTCTTTAGGACTTCATTACTATTCAAATGAATATTATGGTAGTTTTTCCTAACTTTATGGATTTTTGTTCCGTTTACATCAGTTCAAAAGAATCCGTATCAATCAGATTTGAGTGCACCGCTATTTGCATGTTTATTCATTCGCACACTGTTGCAGCGCAACATTGGCTGACAAAGCAACTCGGATGAACTGGTCTGTGGCGTGGTCTGTGCCTGCGCAAGCATCTTCAAATTCAGTTCAGCCAGGTTCGCCTCTTTCGTTGTTAAGTTTGATGCAGCCGGCAAGTTTTTAAATTGCAATTTCAAAAACATTCCACAGAGCTAGTGCTGGCATCTATGGACCTATTTGTCTCTTAACATGTCGAAAAATAATATATTTGGTTCTGTTTGTCAGATTCTGACCTGCAGAGATTGGAAGAACATTTGCGAAGACGCGTCGGATTCTTGTGTCTATCAACGCATCCGTTAGTGTATCCAAGCCAAATTTTTTCCGTATTATCATCATCACCATCATCACCACCACCATCATCATCATCATCATCATCATCATCATCATCATCATCATCATCATCATCATCATCATCATCATCATCATCAAAATTAATGATGCTTCTTATTGTTTTCATTTTTTAAAACTGTTTTTACATCTATTATGTATTTTAGATCGGGACGTCTTACATACACACCCTGCCCCCCCCCCCCCTTTTTTTTTTTTTTCACATTCAGTTGCCCGTTTGTTAGAACCGTGACTTCCCGGCAGGCAAAAGGGCATTCGATTGGCGAAGTACCCCTGTTGTTCTATTCTTGTGTGCAGGCTACACACGACATTCATTTCAGTAATAAAAAGTGGAATCGTTTGTCAATAGCGTCGGCGGCATGACTTTAATATTAAGGTAATATGCCGCAGATGCGATCATGTTCGTATGATTACACCATTGCGGCCAATCAGGTGCAAGTTACCGAACAAAGTAGTTCTTGATGGTTTTATTGTGCTCACACCTTTAGGAGCCATTTACCTGTAATCAGCCCACTGTTTTAGTTAGACTATTGCATGCAGTTATCAGCCTGTTTATGTTGTTTGGTTTGACTGATATTTTTTCCATCAGGAATTTTGTAAAGAGAGAGCGAGTCACATATTACACAGTGACGTAATGATGGCAAGCCGTGCTCGGTGCACTTTTTTCCTGGCCATGGCAGGTAAACACTGACATAACTTTTGATTCTATCTTTAGACTCGCCATTTTTAACTTGCATGTTTTCAATGAAAGGTGTCTGCACAACACCAATCGCATACTTCATTTTTTTTAAGTGACTCAACAAAAAGTTATACGTCTTTATGCTTGTATGAAAATATACAATAAATAAAATGATGGTTTCATCCTTGTTAGGCCCACTCGTTTGCATCTCGGTCATAGCTAGGACCCCTGTGTACAGGTCTATAAATATGTCTGGCATTATGGAACAGTAGAAGGACATCGATGTCTAAGATCTAGGACCACTGGTCTATAAGCATACTGGCATCGAAGCACAGCGGGAGGACATCGATGTGTGAGTCACAACAGGGACCATGGGGCTTTATCAATTTTTGACAAATGTCTTGCCTTCTAATTGGTTAATTTTAGTATTACACAATATGTATTTCCCAATATATCCATATCAGATAAGAAACCGGTGGAATATACAACGTGAACGATGTGGCTGGCTAGAAACTACAACATGATCCATTCTAGACCACGCTTTACACAATCATGTAGAAATTGGTTCTTTACCAGCCGCTAGAAATCTCTGTCTATGTAGGCCCACACCATTCGCAGATGGTAAGCAACATGGCGGCAAGTGAGTCACAGCCGTGCGGCGCCATACATGTTACATGAACTGATTGATCAAAGATGTTTAGTGTGGAATACAGGATGTATTCTTTCCCCCACCAGACCCCAACCTTCACCTCCACCCCCAGATCGTTGTTTAAGAATATACAGCTGTCTTTTGGGAAGATACTCCCTGTATTCCACAATAAACCCGTGAATAGCTACAAGTGAGCACGATTAGCACCCTCCCCTCGGAAAGGGGGGGGGGGGGTACTTGGTCTCGGAAAGGGGATGTAGGCACCCTGGAAGGGTGAAACCCTATCTTCTACATGCGATTTTTATCCCAAAATAGGTGGTCAAAATTCGACATTATGCCACAAAAATGGGGGTCAAAATTCATCATTTTCATCTAAGAAAGGGTCATTTTCCACAGTTACAATACAAAAATCGGTCAGAATCAGTGTGTTTCAAGGTGTGCGTGAAGAAAATTCGGCAATTTTTCTCACTTTGGAAAATAGGGGTAATTATTCGAACCTGAGTTCATAAAATAAGGGGTCTAAGCTCTACATGTGGAGGCAAATAGGGGGTCATTCCCGCGGAGCCTGTATACCTACCACTTGAGTTGGAGTATCCCCCCACCCCACCGCGTAGCACCAAAGCACAGTAGAAGAACATCGATGTCGCCGTGTAACTAGGTAGGTCTAATTCGAGGATATTGTTGAACAGGAACTTCGGAAACAAGTGAAGACGGGCCGCTTTGCTGGATCACACGCCTTTGAGGGAAGTACAGCAATGTACAACAACGATCGAACACAAAAATATATGCATAAATAATTTGCAGGATGTTTTGCACATTGTGAATATCACAGGTATAGGAATCTGCCTCCTCAGGCTAGTGGTAAATACTCAGTCAAAGCACAAGCCCTATTGCAATGCACAATAACATGACTGGGTTTTATCTTTATGGCACTTTAGATGTCATGCTGAGGACCTAACCATATCACTAATTTTTATACTACATACGCCTCTGCGGTGATGTTCTTTTTGGTAATTACTTTATTAGCCAAAAATGTATTTATGTCACGTTCTACTGGTGAATATTTGACATATCACCCCCACCCGCACCGCCAGCCCCGACCGCACCCCCAGCCCCACCCCGATCGAACTATAAACATACATATTTATTTTTTTTAAAATTTATTCAAGGCCCTTGTATGTTCATGAGTTTAAATATAACTGGACTCACAATAAAACATTTTCTCCAAAATACGTTAACTATACATTTACAAGCAGAAACTTATTTCGGTTTAGTTCGCGACCAAGTACATAAAATGGAATTATCTAATTACATAGTGATCACATACACTGGTAAAAATATCAACTGGTAAATCATCTGTGGCTCATTGGTTACGTATACACACCGTCATGAACACAGATCAGTTTGTTATTCGAACGACTAAGGAAATGCCGTGAACAAAGTCTAGCAACTGTGTGTTGCCAAAAACATGTACTATGGTACACACAGGGCTATCTATAATATAGTTTACACACATAAGAGTGTAACAGATTTTGATCTAGGGGCTAACACATGAGTCCTTTTAAAAAAAGTACTCCATCTAAATGGGATTGTTATGAAACTAATGTGATATGTGCCCATTAACAAACAAAATTATTTGCCTGATAGCAGTAAAAAGTGGTTTGTACACCGCATAATATGTAGATATGGTTCGCCAGAACAGAAGCCGCGTTCACTAAAAAGGAGGGCTAAACCAACTCTGAAGCCTTAAGTCTGTTTGTTTTTGTTGAGGTTCGTTGATGCTCAGGACCTGAAGACTTTGCCAAAATAAAGGCTAAAGCACTATGATGTATTCTTACGATCGCTATTAGGTAAAGCAAAGCTTTTGTAAAAACGTCATCTCTGGCACATTAATCGCTACCTAGTCCATTTGATGGGTACTGAATTGGTGAAAGAGAACTTTAAAAGGTGTATTAGCCCCAATTAAAGCCCTGCATAAGAAGAGACAGAAAACATAAGGCACCTAACGCAAAATTCACTGTAAATAGTGACTTATTCAATTGCATAATGTGTTAAGAAGGTGAAGATATTTTTCAGTCGTTTTATGAGGGCATTATTGCAATGTAGTGTATGCCTTTTAAATTTGTGTACACATCCAATTTAAGCTTGAAGTGGCCTAAAGCTAGTTTATAAAGCGGCGTTTAAGCATTTGCAAGTGTTGGGGACCGGTAGTGGACGGTAGGCTCCAAACATCGGCTCTCGGCAACCCGTTTGATATTTAAAACCTTTTCAAACAAAATTCTGTCAATGTAGGCGATAATTTGATTTTATGGGTTTAAGAATTGGTTGACGAGGTCATAGTTTGCAAACAACGCGCCAGGCAAGGTAAAGAAGCGATCCTCTTCTGTAAATTGGCCTCAAGTGGCGCAGATCAAGCGCTGAGTGGTTGTCCTGGCGACGAAATGCAGGATTATTATGAATATGCCTTCTAACTTTGCATTGGACCTCTGTTTTTCTTTTAACTTTTGGCCAAGATACGTGCCCTTACTGTCATTTTTGGATGATACCAAATACATTGAGTATGTGAGCACGCACACAATGAGTCTACTTCCAAAGCCATCACCATTAAATTCTGAAGTGTTTAAGTAATTAATTAATACTCATTCATCACATGATATTTATCTTGTGTGGCACCTCAAGCGCTTATCTAAGAGATCAGTCTATTAACATGTCTTTAATGGGCCCCGAGGGTTAAAAAATCTATCATTCCATAGTGTAGGTCTAAGAAAGCATTCACTTTATGTCCGCCATATCAATAACAAGATTATCTCTAGGACAGACCAGATTTAGTCCTAGCCTTCACCAATAGTTTATTTTCCCTCAATGAATACATTACCATTTCCGCACGTTAATACAGGCTTCGAAGAATGGCAAATTCCCTACAGCAAAGTTACAACTTATCTTCAATCCAAAGAGTCTGCATTTGAAAGGTTTGAGTTTTAACAACATACCCTCCCGTAGAAATAAAGCGTAAAACGGGAACAAAATATGGCCCGAGGTAATCATAGGAAACCTCTATTACAGCCAGTAACAGGATTAAGTTTAATAACACGGTAGCAGAGTGGTTTTCTATTGCTTTCGAGGTTGATGCAAACTTGGCTTGACCGGCGTGCATAGTGTTGGTAAATCCGTCATTCTTAACCAAGCGTATCATATAATAGATTTTCCAGGCATGTGGCAGGTATAAAATCAAGTGGTACGCGCCTTGTAATCAACACTGCATTTGCCTCTTGCATGGACTTCCTGTAGGGCTTATACTTTGAGTAAAGACATAGCTATACCCTTTAAGAAGCTGATCCAAATATTTTCTTCCCTTGACACAATTATGTTGAAGGAAACAAGAGAGGTTTAATCGAAGAAAGTCACCAGAAATAGTAATATTATTTTATGCTCGGGGTAAAAGGGAAAACTTGAAAGTGAGTTGCACGTCGTGTTTTCCAAACGTCTTTTTAAGTGCTGCAGCATAATGGAATGCTTGTTGATGTGGCTTGTTTAGGAGCTCCGATCTTACCTTACCTAAAACATACAATTTACGCATGAGGGACTCTACCTACAAATGATAAACACTTTTTGCCAATGCTTTGAAAAGATGACTCCGGGGTGTTTCTTCATCGTCGAGGGGAACGAATTGTTAACGCCGCACTGTGAATTACGCCCGTGCTCTGCTAACATTGTGGCACTGTTTAGAAAAAAAAAGTGATAAAATGTTGTTTGTGATTCGTTTCGTGGCATAAGATAAGTCCTTGTCGTTTCGGTAATTAGCGTTAAACCACACTGCAAAATGGCGGCCTTTAATGAACATGGACGGAAGAAACCATGTACATTGACACTCGGAAGGGCTAAACATATAATTGAATCGCACATAATCCAAGAAATATTTTACTGAAAAAAAATCAATATTTCAGGAACTCGATAAATTTAGACGACAAAATAAAAGTTGTCAAAAGTTGGTAAGTGCGCAATTGAAAACCTTTAACTTGTTTTAAATCCGTGTCGAGGCTGTCTGCCGTGACACACCTGGATTAAAAGAGAATAAACTTTAACACAACACGTGACAGAAGGTGAAACTCATAAAGACGCCATGTGGTCGAAATTGTCGCTAGGGCTCAAAGTTTATGAACGTGCACGTTCTAAAAACAGTTCAGCTCTATATTCGTCATTTTATTGCTTATTGTACAGGGTCTAAAATTAATTGTGAAATGTCAATACGTTATCTACAAACTTTTTCAACTTAGCAAATTATGATACAATCTTTGCTTTATAAGGTATATATCACAAAACCTGTATGGTTTGGTGGTTATTCCGATAGTTTTACCTTGTAACGTGATGAATTCATGGGAAAAGACTGCAGACATAGTTTAAATTTGAAAGCTTATTCAAGTTGCATGCGCTCATTATGCTCAGTTTGAAGAAACATTTGAACAAATTTCAGTTTAAAATTGTTAAAAATATGAAATAAAATAAAGCACGTGTCCAAACCAGGATATATGCTTCTGCCAAAAAATCGCCAAGAATGCTAATAACCAGAGCTCCAGCATCCAACTAAAAAGGCTTCGCCTAAATTGATTGAAACAATAAACACTGACATAGTACACCAAAAAGTGCTATCCTGTCACAAATTGTCTCAAGTGGCATGCTATTTATTATAGAAAACTATATTTTTTTCACAATTTTACATGTCTATTAAACGAGCGATGTTTCCACATTTGTTCCACCAAGGGAGTTACTACTACCGTAATATTGTAAAAATGCTTTAAATTTCGCAAATAAAATTAAGGGAAACCCACATGCGTCCTTATTCATGTTGCATGTACTTGGCATTTAAGGAATAATCATGTCAACCGGTCCAAGTTTGCAAGATTTTTGCTACTCTTTGATCAATCAATTTACTTTTGTAAAAATATCAAATTAAAATTACACTCTTGATCTTGTTCCGAATACAGACTTAAACACAAACAATAGGGATTACTTGTGGTTGTATAATTATATCAAAATGTTATCAGGGGAATATTTCCTTGTTCTATCTGAGCTAGAAGCTTCGAAGAAAAATGTTCATGTCATATCACCTCTTCAAGCTTAAGAGTACATTCCCTTCCTTTATTTCAGAAGCTTTCAGGTTTGCGCTGTGTCACAAGTACGGTATGTCCAAGGAGGTAAATTTCTGTAAAGTCTGACTGGACACTCCCAATTGGATCCCCCATCTGCCCTTAGAAATGTTGTTGAACTAGGATATGCTATTCTCACGGGCTTTGCCTGCTGCTGTTGCTCAAATTCTTTTTTTATTTACAGGCAAATTATTGAAAAAAAAATCATTGAAGCAGACGACGTTTCAGCTTCATTCGATTTCGACTGGTTAAATAAGGAAAGGTTGAAATTATATTTATATATTTCGATTTAACTAAGCTGCACAACCACGTTTATTTAACGCAGTATCATTCATTTTGGCATTTTCCTTTAATCACAAACTTTGCCAGATTACGATATGATAACCCTTACATCTGGAATACTATACCCTTCTGCTAAAAGAACATTACTATGTCTTCATTCACTTAAAAAAAAACACCATTGGCAATTTTTAACCAATTCATATCTTTATTTCCTGCTGTATCTTCTAGAATGTTCTTGGTATATTGAATTTATCATCTTGTGAGTTTAATTCACCGTTTACCGGTTTTCCTTACCAAGAAAATGCCAAGTACAATAGAAGAATTTTGTCTCAATACTATATTCATTTTCTTTTTTCGCTTATCTTCTGTTAAGTTCTTGCTACATTGAATTTATCATCTTGTGAATTAAATTCATCGTTTTTATGTTTTCCCTACCATCAAGTGACCATTGCAATATATTGATTTTGTATCTTTAGTCTGTGATGCTTCATCAATGGTCATCCAATGAGGGGATGGTATGTGAACGTTTAGTGCTTTATTATTCACTTTGCCCTCTTTGTCTTAATTCTAATTCCATAACGATTGGTAGCAAGGAACAATGCATAAACAATAAAAAGTTGATATTCATGTTGTCATTCTCTTTAAACATCACAAATTCCAGTAGAGCAACAAGGCGTTTGAATTTTGAGTTCTGACAAAGAATAAAGTAAGCAGCATATATAAATATAATAAACAAATCAGTTTCTTTATGTTCTGCAGGTGGTTGGCGCATGAATCACACATAGTGATAGATGGAGCACTTCTCCATATATACTTTGTGCAACGCTCCAAGATACCGTCACTTTCACGTTTGATTGAGATCAAACGACCCATGATCGCAAAAGCAGGTAATTTATGCATGGTATCGTAGTTGCTAAAACGGTAAATCCCTTGCCTTTCAGAGAAGGTCAACAATCACATTTGCACTGTCCATTTTACCAGGCTCCAGCTTCTCTGGTTTCGTTTTCTTATAACCCAAGATTTGTCCCTTTGCTTACCCAGTTCTAATTTGATCCGGGACTGAAAATTCTGAACATGTTTAAATGGTTGTCTTCGTCGCCAGCTTGTCTTTGCTGGTTCAATTATATTCATTTATTCCAAAGAAAATTCATAACATCGAACAAGACATTTCAATGTGGATGTGATCCATTTGTGCTATATGTATATTAAAGAAGACGTCTGCAAACAGAAAGCAGGCGTCCATCGTCGTATACATATCAATATACATAATTCCCCATTCAAGATACCATTACTCGTCTTCCTATGTGATTTTGGCGACTTGATGGATTCAACATTAACCAACCATAACACCTGTGCTTCATGTATATGTGATTAAATGGACGAAATGATCCTCTCTCATTATGAAAAACACCAGCCCGATCCATTTGTTTTGAAAATGGAGACAGTCCCTAACCGAAATGCAAAAGTAGTTCTATAAATAAACTACAGATCGGCGTCGGTTAAGTTTTTCTGTTGCAGCACACATATGCAATAGACTATACACACACACACACACACACACACATACACACACAATTTGTATGTATGTATGTATATATATATATATATATGTGTGTGTGTGTGTGTGTGTTTGTGTGTGTGTGTGTGTGTGTGTGTGTGTGTGTGTGTGTGTACCTGTATGTGTCTGTGTGTTCTCCGCGTATTTCACGCATGCACTTAACTGGGGAATCATATCATTTATTCATACTGAACAATAACTATTAAAATGGTAGTGACTTCCTCTGGAAATAGTATCAGTGAAGAAATAATAGGGGTAAGTTGAATTTCTCCTCGACAGCATTGTGAGCATAGATCTAGCATGATATAACGCGAAGTCTAGAAATATTTCATTTCACCTGTATTGATCATATGCCGTATATTCACGGGTATCGGCTTTGTCTTAAGTGTTGACGGGTGTTCCATAACATGTATTCAAAGGTATCGGTTCTATTCCGTCCTCAAAAGCGACAAGTGTATTTTTGCGGGTTACCAATCAACTCTTGTGCTTGCTGTTCTCGTATCAAAACACAACGCAAAATGATTGACAGTATATCGACACACCACCTGTGGCTATTTCCCATTGTATAAAATTTAACTCCGTAAGGTAAGTATGTGATAAACTCGTGAAAAAACAAACAGCATTCAAATGAAGAGTCTTCATTCCCTGGATTTTGTATGATTCCTCCATGCGTTACTTTTATGTAAAATGATCAAATCCCATTTGAAATACAGTGCAAAAGCACCTTATATTTAAATAGAATACGGCACTCTTTTAGTGCAGAAGTTAGTCACCGTTAGAAAATGCAATGATGTATATGCATAAAGAGAAAAAAATAAAAACTCGACAACAAGCGCTATTTCAATTTTCAATTTTATATACAAATAATTTCACAGCACTTGAGATCGACCCGTTACTTTTGAACTTTTAATCTACGTGTCTTACGGGATGAATTCATTGCCATTTTTAAACTGCATTGTCTAACAGCATCAGACATTTTGAAAATGTGACGACTGGGGAAGTACGAACATATTTACAATCGTTCCATGTCTTCACAAAGGATTATCAAACGTCCAAACCCATCTGAAGCAAAGCATACACATATCGTATAACGATAACTTGATGAGTAGAGCCTGTCATACCTTTTGAAGAAATCGCTAGATGCCATTCCATGGACAGTGCTCTGAGACAGCCAGGAGCCGTATTTTAGTCAAGCCAAGGATATGTCTCACTTTAAGCCTAATGGATTCCAAGTTGTCACGCACGCGGGGACTAAGTCGGATTTACAACGTGAGACTGTGGTTTACCTCGTTTGAAAAGCTTCCGGATAGTTTGACAGATTTCTTGAGGTTGACGTTTTAATTACCTGAAAGGAAAACATCCTCGTTGTGAGCAGATATTGATGAAAGGTTCGGTATCTTTGTTCACTTGTTTACGAGCTTCTTCCCGTATAAATATTATTCTCCTTATACCTTTTCTGCATCTCCGAGTAGAGAGCATAATCCTCCATTAGAGCCCTAAACGGGTCAAAATTGACATGTATGTGGTCGCAGCTCGCGTTTGTTTTCAGCAACCACTGATGAGCGATCTCATTTAACGACCCCTGCATTATGTTCGTTTCAACATTACATTTCAAAAGCACACACACAAAACTAAAGGTTGTGGAGTACATGTTAAATGTGCATATAATACTAGAAGAACTTTGAAGATCAACAGAGATGGGATTTAAAAATGAACATTCTGTTTCTGTGAATGATTCGAGTTACCATAACTTGTGTACATTTTAAGGTTCATTTTACATCGATGTTGCGGTGAAGTTTGGAACTCCTTTTATTGCATCTTTTTCTCGTTGCAACTATGACCTTGCGATAGAATAGATTATTTGTCACCTTGATGTCAAGAAAAATATGCAAATTCGAAACATTTCTGGGAAAACACATCTTCTCAAGTGTTCGGGGGATCAGGTTCTAGAGTACAGGCAAATAAGCCCTCAAGACGGGAATAGACAACGACAGTTTAAAGCGCATGCGCAAAACATTATTTGTCTTTCCTTTGGGAATTGGGGGTGGAGGGCACTAGACAAATTGTACAAGAAACACGAAATAAATAGACTTCAAATTTGTCCACTACAGTTTCCAACCACCAAGTTGCTCTTATGTCTGTCGAGCCCCCAGGCATTCTTCATACAAAATGGAATGTAACATATGGAGTGCAGTCTCGTTTGTTTGACTTTAGTGCATAAGTCTTCCAAATACAAAAAGCAAATACTTTAAGGCAAAGTAGATACTATCTGTCGTATTTAGTCGACTTTATCTTCTTTAATCTCTTATGGTGATGGAAGCAAAATTAAATGAAGTTCTCAGAAGTGACAAGTATTATGGGATCGTGCTGAGGATGCCTGACCGGAGTGCTATTACAGGCGCAATGAATGTTATTATGAACGATGCCTTTGTTAATGTATCTGCACCAATTAATTTGTTCAGAACGGGACCGCAAAATCTCAAAAGCTTTCGTGCTTCAAAAAATTAGGAACCGTATTTGTGGCTCTATACAAGGCATAACTGCTATATGTTATCCTGGATTGCACCAAATCTTTAGGCTCTGCTGCCCAAAGCATTTCAATATCAACTACCGTGAGTCAGCACCAAAGCATGAAACCGCCACGGCCTTATAATCTAAAACAAATAGAAATTCCCATGTTGAACAATGAAACCGTTGTTTGCAAGAAAATTTCACAAACTAAGGATCTGAAAGTAGACTGGATATACATATATATATATATATATATATATATATATATATATATATATATATATATATATATATATATATATATATATATATGTATGTATGCCGGGTGTGGGTGTATACGCGCCCAATCCAGGTTACAATACAGAAACTTGACAATTGTAAGGTTCCACTGCATTACTTCTATATTATTCTACGTTACACGCAGTCCCACTTAGCCTTGCCTTGTTAACTAACAAAAGCTTTCATAATTTTTTCCAGGTATATTGAGCCCGCGCAGGGAAATTTATAACCAGTGACGTGCTGTCACGTTTTTCCCTCTATATCTGTCAGAAAACATCTTCCATGTTTTGCATGTTGGCGAAACGTTTTCTTTGAAGGCAAATTGAACGCTATTTGAGAAAAGAGGATAGGCTTAACAAATTACCGAAATGAACAATAAACATCTGCAGTCCCATGCTGACTGATCCTTTCGATGATACGCCAAATTAAACACGACAGCGTATCGATGGAAATCTGCATATCGTGCTTTGTTTTGTAATGGTGACAAAATGCTTTTTGATGACCAGGCTTATTTACAAATATTGTTAAGTAATAAAGTTATCTGTCGACTGATATTGTTGCTGAAATGAGCATCGTGGTATTGGCCAAGTGACAGCGCTGCTCTATCTATAATTTGGTATAGCATATGTTCTCACGAGAGGGCTAGCTTCCATACGCGTGTTGTGACCGGTCTCCTTCTTTACACAGCGAGTATCATTTATTAAAATTGTGTTGACGCGACTCTGGGGGGTCTTTGTTCTTCTGCCACGATTATATGGTGGGAAGAAAACTCAAGTCATGAAAAAGTCAAGCTGACAATTCGACCAAGGACAGAGATAAAGAGATGGGCAACAGGGAAGCAATAAGCGTGGCGAAGCGGAACGGTCTTTGCCCGTTACACGTGTACTCATTAACATACCAAGTCCCAAAGCATGACACCCAGTGGCTTGTGCCCCGATATACTATGCTATATGTGACTATAATAAGCAGAGTGGTTCGCGACAGGGCGATAATACATGCATCAAGCGCCGGAAATACAAAAGAAACTACTCCAAGACCTTAACGAAAACTTGAATAGGTGCTTATAGCATTGTCCATACTGACGGGGTCTAAGCAGGTGCAGATGAATATGGAAGCCTAGAAGGGGACGGACATGTTGCAATCTCAAAAACACCTAGGAGAATATAGTTCATGCCACGTTAAGGGCGGGGATCTCACACAATACCTGGAGAGGCCAAATGCAGTTTTCTACTTCATCAGTCATACCTGGCTGTGACAAGGGGAGGAATACCATCATTTAGAATATCATATACATCAATCAAATGTCCTGTTTCGTGCCTATATATTGCTCTGGCGTGGTAATTTATAAATATGGTCCTAGAAATGACCATCCAGCACGTATGTAAATATCCTTTTATTGTGCTTTCTTCTGGGAACGAAACCAACAAAACAACACAAAGGAGACAATAATGTCTTTAGCTATAATCTCACACACACGGGATTCCCATTGGCTTCAACATGGATACACCTAAAGCGATAAGGGAATTGATATGTCCCCCAGTTTCGTAGCATACGTTCGATCTCCAGGAGCCATTTTTATTCTTTGAATTTAAGAAAAAAAATGTAAGCCGACAGACCTGGACTGTAGAACATGCGGCGGGTTGTTCCTTAATGCCTTCACCTATTTAAACAAAAAAAAAATAGTTTGTTACATCATGTGTCCTAACGCTGAAGGTTTGCTTCAGTTAAAGTATCTTGCAAATAATTGACAAAACCTTCCACAAAATTCACTTTGTCACTAAATATATACCATTTTTTGTTTGTTTGTTTGTTTTTTTTTTTTTGTTTTTTTTTTTTTTTTTTTTTTTTTGTTTTTTGTTTTTTTTTTTTTTTTTTTGTTTTTTTTGTTTTTTTTTTTTTTTGTTTTTTGTTTTTTTTTTTTTTTTTTTGTTTTTTTTGTTTTTTTTTTTCTTTGTTTTTGTTTTTTTGATTTACATGTACTTTGCAGGTAAAGAGGTCTTGAAGCGAAACTTATTCTCAAGGGACCAATTCTTTTAAAGGCAAATTAGGGTGAAATCAGCTCAAAACTGCAGTCAATCACAGACGGACTTTACAAGTTTATGCATTTCCATAGCCGTGCTTTAAACAAATAAGAGACTGAAGCAGGTATTTGTCCCACTGAAAAAGGTCGTTCTCTTGGAATTCCTGGTGTTTTCTGCAGTACCTTTCTCCAAAATCATAGAGAAGAGCTCTTTGAATGGCATGGAAAATAATGTTAAAAGAGGTATTTTGTCTGAGTTTAATCAACCATTTTATTGGTTGTTAATATATAGAATGTTCTATTTTCCTTCAATGTGTTTGTGATATGGACTGCATGTGCAAACAGAAAAAGAAAACACAATTAATGCATACACAATTGCAACACTCCGACGAGCGGCAAGCTGTGAACGTTTTCTCACCAGCCTTATTTCATTTTATCTCATTTTCAGTGAAAATAGTTTGCACACTTAATTTACGGAAGGGAGGGGGGTTAAAAGCGTCTGTGTCAGATATGTTGCCAAACTTGCTAACTTGAGAATTAATCTGGTTGATTCAAAACAGCTAATACGCACCCTATGTCAAATGAATAAAAATATTTTAGAACACAGTCACTTGCGGGTGTTTTAAGAATTGTGAGTATAGTCCATCTAGGAATGTTACTAAAATCAGAGTCACTTTTCTCTAAAACAATATCAGCGTACAAATAACATGGAAGTAGTTTCTGACCAGAATATTCTGCTTTTCGTTTGAATAAAGTTCATTGTATAACTTATATACTTCCATAATGAACATCTCTTCACACCTGCTGCTGATGTGTCAGTCAAGCTCAAAAAATGCATGATGACAAAGGCACGAGTGCTTAGGGGAAAAGCAGATCGTATCAAGATTCCACATGTACCTATGCATCTGCATGAGACTTGAAGCTGAGATATGCGTGGTAATCGCGCTGTCCATATATACATATATATATATAGAGAGAGAGAGAGAGAGAGATAGACAGACAGACAGACAGATAGATAGATAGATAGATAGATAGATAGATAGATAGATAGATAGATAGATAGATAGATAGATAGATACATACATACATACATATAAACATACATACATAAAAAGATTGAAAGATGGATGGATGGGTGGATGGATGGATGGGTGGGTGGATGGATGGATGGATGGATAGATGGATAGATAGATAGATAGATAGATAGATAGATAGATAGATAGATAGATAGATAGATAGATAGATAGATAGATAGATAGATAGATAGATAGATAGATAGATAGATTATCTCTTCTAGTACATACCCAGTGAAGGTTCTAGTTAAGATGCCTCTGGTTTCCCTCCAAGTCTTCAGTGTGTCTGGGAAAATACCGAAAAAGCTGCATTTTCTGAAATGGGATTATCTTACAATCAAGGCAAATAGAGCATGCTTATTGGTTATAAGGCGTGTTCCATATTTTGTATACCACGGTGTGTGTCGCGACACGTAACGCCGTTGTATGCTAAAGTTGTATACAACTGTAGCCTCGTTTTCATCTCATAGGAGACGAAAACAATGGAAATGGCTAACAAGCGACGTTTTGCTATTGAAGGGGATTTATCTTCCAAAAGAGCGGTATCAATGCCCAAGAAAACCCTAAAAGCCAACGAATCTTCATCAAAACTATTCAGGGCATATTTACTGGACAGAATGAGGACTTCCGTTGCTTCACAAAAAGAAGACCTTGACAAGCAGTTGTCGAAATTCTGGTTCGCGGTTCGAACTGGCGAGAATGAATTGCACAAGAAATCCAGTCTGGATCATGTTCGATATGGACTTAATTTTTGTTGTTGTTGTTGTTGTTGTTGTTGTTGTTGTTGTTGTTGTTGTTATTGTTGTTGTTGTTTGTTGGTTTGTTTGTTTGTTTATTTGTTTTTTATTATGCCAACTACTTGCCTTGAATATGAGATGAAATCGCCATGCCATGCTTTGCTTTGCCGTGGTACCCGAGGTTTTGCCACCTCAGGAAGCGGCGTAACACCAAGCCCTTCGGGCTTCGTGGTAATCTGCATGCTTCGGTGGCTAAATCCGATGCACCACGGCAGAGCATGGCATAACTGATAATGTACAACACACACATAAAGAAATATAGGGACAACACATAAAGAAATGTAGGGGCGACCTGTCTATCAAATAAGTCCAAATGTAAGCGTATAATAACCTTTTCACCAAATAAAGTACGTTTGTCGCGGGCAAAAAAAAAATCAGATGAAAAAAATGTGACTTGTAATTTGAGCTCGAAGATGGAATCCACAATGTTTTAAATTGTCAAAATTGAGTAAAATCAGGGAAAAATGTGTAAAAATTGTATTTGCATTTTTTAATCATTCTAAATATCTAAATTTGGAAGTTAAATCGATTCAATTATTGAAATGTGAGGACACATAGTTATTTAGGAATTAGGGGAAATTTATAGTGGAAACTTTTAGACTAAGAGGAAAAATATTATTGGAGACTAAAAAAGAATTAGATATGCTTGATTTGACTCATTTTCCCCGCTTGAATTTGATTTTTTAAAGTTTTGTTTCATATATATATATATATACCTATCATTTGGGCTACCTTTAATATTTCGTGTTTTTTTGTGTGATATATTACTTATTTGTATGAGTAATATAAGGTTACTTCCGAGTTTATGTTGTAATCTATGTTTCCATTTTTCGAGGGTTAAACCTCAACAAAATACCATGAAATGTATTTAAATGATGCTATTGAAATAGAATTATTTTTTGATGAATCCGTCATTGAATCCACCTCCAGGAAATATAAACCTTGATATGTCTTTTTTTTTTCTTTTTTGAAACACGGTGCACAAGTGTTAACTATAGATCAACGCGACCCTCACTGCATTGCCACGTTGACGCGATGAGAGCTGAACAGTTGACACCAGAACAAGCAGTTAAAAGTAGAACAGTGGCATTGCTTATGGTACCTCTTTGGCAGCAAGTTAAGTGTTTACAAGTCTTTGTGAAGCCACCTGCATCGCTAAAATGCCTTTCACATTTCTCTTGATACGTTGTTTTTTATGTATATTTTTCGTGTGTGAAAAACAATATAATTTTACCAGCATCAAGCATGGCTGACTACACACCGCTTGCCACAACCTTATTATTTGTTGCTCGGTACAATGTAACGCTGGCGAAAAACATTGTTACGTTTAAAAGATAAATGTTCTATAGAAAGGTTTTGTATGGATGAAGTCTAAGTTCATGTCCACGTGGTCTAAAACGCACAATGATTTCATGTATACATACATATATAAAGCTACGTATTGAAATAATAAAGCTGTAGACAAACTGTTGTCGACAAGAAAGAATGCATAGAACATATCTGTGTTTTATATTTTATATATATATTTATTAGACGCATGGTTACCGTTTTAATATTTTTGGTTCAATTGGTATAAAAATTCTTCAGGAAGAAACGTCACGAGTAAATAATTTTCGGTGGTTTGCTTGTGCACTAAAAGTACGTTAAAAAGTTATAAAGTCATTCTTACTCTGAAACATTGAAAAAAAGTTTACCTCACACGTGTTCTGAAATTAAACTTTAAGAGAATCTTCGAAAGGCTCTTCATATTACCGGCATGACATCAAGGAGAAAGTAACCCGTTTCGTTATCTCTTTCTTGCTCAAATCGCCCAAAAGCGTCCGAATGTAAATTGTCGTCTGCCTTAATGTTTTTACCTAAATTTCTCGTTACTATAAAATATGTTTGCTAAGATTTGCAAGTAAGACTATTCATGATGGCACGCCCCAAGTCAATAGCTTTCCGTGGCAAGGGTTGGGCACAACCAAGGAAAGCTGTTGACTCGTACTCCGACCAGGAATGGATCAAACTATACCATTTAGTACAGTAATAAATAGAGAAGTGCTGAAATTGCAAATTTTTCGGCTATATTATACAAATTATGACCCGCTAAGAATCCTGCTTCGTGTGAATTTCACAAATTGTATTCATGAAGCAGATCGTGTTTCCCTAAGCATGAGCGACCTCTTGTGGTTAGTGACATATGCGCTCCAATGCTTTTTCTTAATGGACAGTAATTGGATCAGTAACTTCATCATTTGGTTGACGATGAGACTAAATCTTATTAAATGAATATAATGTACACATAACCAATAATGCAAACATCATATCTTATTTCTTGCGTCCGATTCCTCTAATGATTATATAGAAGAAGGAATTTGCAACTTCAATAAGAAAATCAACAAAAATTGTTAGGTATGGTTTAATGACATATATATATATATATATATATATATATATATATATATATATATATATATATATATATATATATATATATATATATATATATATATATATATATATATATATATATATAAAGGTCCGGTTTGTTTGGTACCACGTGCGCCGCAAGACGTTTCACGGGAAAAGGCAAGGTATTGTTTTCGAATTTTACGGTTTATTTTCGATATGCCTCCCCCTGTGTCACCCACCTTTTACATTACAATGGCATCAAGTTCCTTCCAGTAATTGGTTAGCAAGCGTGTCCACCTTTCACACTGCCATGTTCGCTTCATAAATCGTGAAGCGTGGAGTGATGAGATTGATATACAAAAGATATGATTTGAGATGTCATTCTTGAGAGGAATATATAAAATAATTACCCAAAACGATGTTGCATGATGTTTTTTAAATTACATTTTAGTTGCAGATAGTGCTTTCCAAAGATCAGGAGATATTCTGCAAGATAATGTCCAAACGCCTATCAAATATTAACACGGGCAATTTTGAATTTCCTTGTAATAAGTCATATATAAACGATAAAACTGACCAACTTGAATAGATTTAAAGATTTAAAATAATAGACGGGTGCTCATGGACTAATTCGTTTGAGACGAACAAGGCTGCATGCTCCATGGAATCTGAAGGCACGTGTATGTATGATAATGCTGGGACTCAATGTACCACGACATGGAAGTGGTCCCTAAACACCACCTGCTGGGCCCAATCATTAAATTAATTGTCACATTCATTATACTCCACAATGATTTTACAGAGAAATTTAACAAAATGGACATATAATGACTCAAAATGAACAGAATCATATTACCGGGATGGGTCATAAAGTTGTCAGTGAAGAAAAGACAGTTCTTGTGCGTGGTCCATCGTCATGGGAAAGAACAGTTACCTGCAAAATACATTGGTCTGACTGTTCCCTTTTGGATTTCTTTTGTTATTTGTAGTTTGTGAGCACTTTAAAAGAATCGCTTCATTTTCCGGCATAATAACAGTTTGTCTATACTTAAAACAAGTCGCGTGGCAGTCAACGGTTTTTTTTTTTTTTTTTTTGGTTTTTTTGTTTGTTTTTGTTTTTGTTTTTTTTTTTTTGTTTTTTGGTTTTTTTTTTTTTTTTTTTTTGTTTGTTTTTTTGTTTTGTTTTTGTTGTTGTCGTATTTTCATTATTTTTAGGTTTTTATTATTCTCTTAATTTAATATATCTCTTTTTCGGGTTTTTTTTTTTTTTTTTGTTTTTTTGTTTTTTTGTTTTTGTTTTTGTTGTTTTTTTTTATTTTTTTTTGTTTTTGTTTTTTTTTTTGTTTTTTTGTTTTTGTGTTTTTTTGTGTTTTTTTTTTGTTTTTTGGGGGTGTTTTTTTTTGTTTGTTTATTTTGTTTTTTGGTTTTTTTTTTTGGTTTTTTATTGTTTTTGTTATTGCTTTTTTAAATTTTTGTAGGTTTTTATTATTCTCTTAATTTAATCAATCTCTTTTTTCGGGGTTTGTTTTTGTTTTTGTTTTTTGGAGGGATGGTTTTTTGTTTTCAATTTTTGTTTCGTTTTGTTTTGTTTTGTTTTGTTTTTTTGGGGGGAGGGGGGGATGGGCATTTGGGGGTTGTTTTTTCGGTTTTCTATTTTTTTGGGGTTTGTTTTTGTTTTGTTTTGTTTTTTTCGGGGGGGGTTGTTGTATCTTTATTCTTGTTTCGTTTTGTTTTTTTTTTATGCTGACTTCATTCATGAGGGTAATCTGTAAAAGGTTTGTGCTCCAATGCAGATTGGCCGACCACTTCAGCTTCCAAAAACGTACTGCAACTCTCTTCGGCGCGCATTGGTATTAATTTCGACAATAGGCAGTGCCATAAATTTGGGGACATATTACTATTGTTGTGTGTGTAATTTAAAGTTTCAGTTTCACCTCCAAACCTTCCGACCTAATATTTCTTTTCCGAACTTGATGGAAGACACACTGTGGCTTGGTTTTAACAAATGAGTGCGCTGGGCAGTACTTTCATTTTATAATTTGTTGCAAATTTGTGAATTATGAAAAGGATATCATTGTATCATAGTGGAAGGAAATAGCCAATTGGATGACCGGAATGGCATTACATGACCTGGTCGTTTCCACGACTAGCGCACGGCTTAGCATCAAACTGATCACCTCAACCCAAAATCTTTACGGAAGTACGTGGGCACTACTTTATGATCCATTGTCGTCTGATGCGGAGGCAATATGGCAAAATTTGAGGAAAAGTAGCCTGTCGTTTTCAAAGACCAGATTGTAAATGTTGTAAACGCTAAAAACGACCTAGGGTTTCCAGTATATTATGTGATTACGGCACCTGACAAAGGTATTGAAGCATTAATACCAGTCGGTTCTACTTCCGGTTGTCAGCGTTGTAATTTCTTCTGCAGGTTCAAAGCCATATTACGCTCTTCTTCTGAGCATGAAAGTTTACATCCTTCCGTGCAGCGGTTCGCAATGACTCACCTTTAAACATGATGGATTCGCTAAATAATTAGTGCATATGGCAGCATGGTTTCCATAGTAATACTGGTATAGGTCCATGATTTTATATAACCGTTAATCTTTGCACAGTAATACAGGGTTAAGCCCAGGGGTTAAGCGCATAGCTTTTACATACCTATTACTATTTGCACAGGAACACTAGTTTAGGTGCTTAGTTGTTATATACCCCTTTCCTTGCGTGGGCATACAAGTTGCATGGCTGAGTTGCTACCATGTCTGCTGAAAAAGTCATGCTTCTGCAATATTCAGCTAAGGGGGGGGGGGGGCTGTTAAGCGTTTGGGGGATTTTATAAAGGCTGCTTCTGTGAATCAGCTTGCTAACCTAACAGTGACACTTAGGGAACCACCAGTTTTTAATTTATTCAAGTGCGGTTTAATTCTCATGGTCATAGGGCAACTGTGGTGAATCGTGAGTAATAACCAAAAAACTTCAACAGCGGCTGGGTCTTATAATAATGCATATAAATGAAGATTCTTTCGCATACAAGTACTAAATAGTGTTGTCATGATTTTCCGATACAGAGCCAAGCTGAAAGTGCCCCTTGCTGGCTGGTAGTAGACAGAGATTGATAAAATAGCGCAATTACAATGGGTAATGTTCCAGTTAGAATACAGAGACGAAGATAAATCAGATGAGTAAAAAAGTGGAAAGTAATACCTGAGAATGGACAGAAATGTGAGAAAAGCACAGATCTGAGAAAGACTGGGTATGCTTTTACACCTCGGCATATAATATTTGTACCAAGAGCATACTTATCACGTGAACGAATAATCATGCACCCAAGTGAATTTTCCTTTCTTTAACGTATTATTTTATTTTTTATTATTTTTTTTTTAAATTTATTTATTTTATTTGTGATACTGGCACTTGGTCCTGCACCCACATCAGCTCATATCATATTTTCGATGCTTCAGGAAGGGTTGTCCAATATGGCTCGGATCAGTCATTCACCTTGATCCCTGTCAGCTTGGACTGTCAGCATGGGGTTTGGTGTCAATCTGTGCCCCCCCCCCCCCGTATACTGCCGTTCTTCCATGCCGTTGTAGAATTGTACAGGAAGGTAGGGTTATCTGAACAGAAGATATTTTTGCAAAAATATTTTTTCTTGCATTGTGATGTCAACACATGATTTGCCTAATCATACATCACAAAGATGGATCTCGCATTTTGCTGCATTGTAGGAATGGAACATGGGCCACAGGATAGGGTCAGGCATCGTTTAACTCTGGATGTAATGCCCAGACAGATCATGCTGATTTTTTGTCATGGCCAGCAAAAGAGGAGACCTTGCCACATCCGGTCAAGCCATGCAATATTGGAAGGACCGCTTTATTTGGGCGCAGATTTGCTGCTTTTGTATAAATCGGCAAACAAAGAAAGTTTTCGTTAGCACAAAACGCTAACCATAACTCATTTATTGCTGTCACTCTTTGCGTTACCATGATGGCAACCATGACAACATCAGCATTAACCGCGCGGATAAGGATCTTTTAGCGACCGTGACCTTCCACGTGTGTTTATGTGGTAACATGTGTGTGTGTGTGTGTGTGTGTGTGCGTCCTCATGATTACATGAGCCAAGTAAACCGGAATCACCTGCATATGGCTGTTTGTGCACTTTTGTACTTTCTGTCACATTTACCTAATTGTTCGATTCAGGAACTGATTGATTGGTGACATATGACATACAATAGTTCATCTTTGTTGTCTACATGGAGAAACTTTTGCCAGTTTCCGTCATTGAAGCACCTCACAATTCCTCCATGTAAAACTCTGCCACGTTTAGCACTAGCTGTGCCTTCAAGCCATGACAAATATACCTGTCTCATACCAGACCAACACGTTTGTATCGATTAAACTGTGACAATATATAGGGAACAAATACCTAGCTTGTATATTCGTCAAACAATTTTGATGTCCCAGGTTTTGTCATATGCACAATGACAGGACGATCAAGTTCTATGCATGTAACAGATAAGCCATTGCAGTGTGAAGCCAGAGGATCAAACCATACCAAAAACAGTCGAAAGGTGTGATTCTCTCGCCTGAAAGAAATGAACACAGATTGCCATCACGATTCGGATATCACATCCGCGTTTGTTACATACGAAACCGTACCAAAAACAGGAGGTCTCCAAGCCAGTATGATTTAGCTGGCCCCATCCCTAACGTACAAAACGTACAAAAACTAGGGGTATGAGGGCCTCTATGATTTAGCCACCGACGTCTGTAAAGAAGAAAAAAAAACTGCAGTAATTTGCCCCTCCTATAAAGTCGTGTCGTAAAATCCGTTGTTTCATGAATTGCTAAGTCATTTGGCCTATTGCTGTTAGCCGATAGGTACATTGTGGCTTCCCTGTGCACCAGGATTTCTGCTTAATATTTACGCACTATACGCAAAAACTAGCGTAATCTAATAGAGTTCTAAAATGAATATTTAACATTACCCAATGCTGTATTCCTAATGCAAGAGTTAGTGTTTGTACAATATCGGCAAAAATACTATCTTGGTATGTTAACTTGAAACGATCAGGACAGTCAGTACTATAGGAAAGCTACTAGAGACAATTAAAAACTGGTCATCTGCATAAGTTTCTGTCAACTTTTATTGAGTCTGCTTTGCAATAGTAAAAAGATGTTGATCAAATACTATCACTTTTTCTTCTTGCATTCAGATGTTGCACAGCATTGTTACGACCTTCATTGAACGTCTGACCATTGCAACTGTGTGGGCGCTCATGAAACAGAAGGAGGAGAGCAGTGATTTAGCCTGGTTTGCTTTTGCATGATATGCAACCCGTGAGCTATTTCACAGTCTGGTACATCTGGTTCTTTCAAAGAGTATCCGACTTCTTTTAGCCACATATATTCCTCCTCACTGTATGGATCCTAAGCTTTCCTATTCAAACATGAAATAGTGGAAGCAGGACTAGCTGATCCTTCACTACTTCAGGCAATTGGCAGAATATCTTGATAAGAATTTGGAAGATCACCAGCTATATTTTCACAGGAAGGACCATTAGTGAGAAACTTACAATGATCAACACCCTCGCCATCCAATTGGGATATTGGATCAGAGAGATACTAGTTCTATGAAAAGAATCCATTGATGTAGTGGAAGTAGGATTGAGATCGATAGTTTTAACAGCAGCAGTTGTGAAAACATGTTCACACATTAGGGGTAGATGTTCTCTATGAAAATTCTGACACTCATATCAGAAGGAAAACGCAGCACTCTATTATATGAAATACTGATAGCCAGGTGGATAAATCATCAATGCCCTTATAAATGTATGAGTATGCAACATGAGCCTTGCGTACTTAGCTTCTGTAGTTTCCAGATTTGTCTTATATATAACTGACATGGTTTCTTTCTTGTGTCCTAAAAGGTTTCACGCAATTGTATTTTCAAAGATGGGCAAGTGTTAGGAAGGTTGTTGTCATTGACAGGTCCCTCTGGTCTTTGATACTTGGTCCTCCTAAGATCATGATTACCAACCAAGCAGTGAAGAAGGCACTGAATTGTCTTGACATTTATCACCGAACGAACCAATGAAGGGCTTGATATATTCAAAATATATCTGCAAACAATCTAACCTGCCCCTGCAAGATACATGTCATCACTGTCACAGTCGTGCTTACAAGCTTTACCAAGGCATTTACCAATATCTTTACTGAACACCACCAGAGTTTCGTGGGTTTTTTCTGTGAGCTTGTAGTTCAGGAAATGGTGCCAGAATTCGTTCCTTGAGATATGTGCTGGGTACTTTGTGATCACACATGATCAAAAAATTACTTCAATCTGTGGCCATGTACATGTTTGCAATATTACAACGTGAACACTGTGGCAGTGGTATTTGATGTTTAAATTTCCTTCATGTACATCACAAGGTCAGCAAATATAATTCTACCAAATCCGCCTACTGTGAAATTGTGGAAACATTTTTGGAGACAGTAACGCAAGGCTATATTTGTTTCTTTTAATTCTGGCCCTATTCTAGGTTTAAACTGCAGCTTTTTTAAGCATGTCTGTACCACAAAGCTTTCCAAGTAGATCAATTGTTTTTTACTCTGATAATGGCCAAAAATGAAGCAGATCACCGCATGTGTTGACGAATGCAAAGACAATAGGAGTTTATCTTTCCTTTTCTGCACATTCATCCCCCTCTTCTAATGCATAAACAGCTATTCACCTCTTTTTTGCTTCAGCAAAGTGGTTTTCTTGTACGTAAGGGCAGATACCTCATGCCAAATGGCTTTGTTTGTGACAAAAGTAGCTTTAATTCCTTCACCTTCATCCGTCAGATTGAAATACCATGAACTAAAAAGCTGACCATGGCCATTAAATTGTGACAGATGCTCAGCTTATGTATGTGACCACAATCCAAATAATTTCTTTTGGAATTTCCTAGGCACATCAGATACTTTTTTGTATTATGCTTAATTGTCATGTATTGTTCCAAGTTTATCGTTTTCTTTTTATATTTCTGTGATTTTGTCACCATTATATTTTCTTGACTTAAATGCTAATGACTTTTATTCTTTCTTGACATGCCTGGGTGCACATTTACTCAATGTCAAAAATTACTCAAAATTGACACTGATCACTCAAATGTCACAAACTGGACTCATTCTTCTGAAATATTCACTGGAGACTTTCATGGTGAGGAGTAGGTATCATCATGGGACTATTTTATATTTCTGGTTCAAGATGACCATTGTTACAGTACTTGTTAGGAATTCACTATGTTTGTACAGGTGGCCTTGCTGTAACTGTTTATTTTACAATCACTAGGACTGGATGTAAAGCCCCAGTTTGTTTCTACTTCAGTTATACACTGACAGATGGTTAAACTAAGGTGGGTTATCCAGCTAGGAAGGGTACATGCTAGCTCAGGGTTAAGTCAACTTATTCTTATCCGAACTTGTGGTATACCAATTTGGTAACTATGTTTGGTTTGACAAGTATCTTTTTTAGCGTATTGAAGCTCTACATTAAGCAAAGCTTCATTTATTTGTCTAATTCATTATTTCACACGTTCATATTTATTCATTAATACGTGGGTTGTCTTGGCTGAATATTAAGCTTAGATAAGTAGCCGCCACTCAAAGAGGCCTTTACAGGTACAGGTTCCAAAACATGTTCTGAGTAGTAACCCACTAAACATCCCTTACTATATTTTCACTAATGTCCAAATTCTACAGAGGAACGTGAGCAATATGTACAATAGTACAGGTTGGCTTATGGAGAGGAGAGTTTGAACTTCGGAATAGGGTAGCAACGAGTTGGAAGTCGGCCTAGACGATAAGGCCCTCGGCTGTGTTCAGAAGCAGCCAACAACAGGCCCTTCATAATTTCCTTCTGCTGCCCACTGTTGTTGTCTGATGGTCGCCGCCCCTCTTCTTACTGCATTGTATTACAAATGACATATGGATTCGATTCAATTGAAACGAAAAAGATCTGGTACAACTGTTTGCTGATTAAATTTTGTAATTCAGTAGATATATTTTCATTTGCAGAATACATCATTAATAAATTTGAAACTCACACACTCCTAAACACCAAACTATGTCGAGAATCCTTTATCCACACTACAAGTCACGTCCACTCTGCGTTTCTGAGGTGACAGACGGCGTCACTGGGTTTTTTCCTCTGCTGCCCTCTGCCGTTAAATCGAATCACGTGCAGTTGCCGGCAAGAGTTGCAATAAGCTGCTGTAGTTTTCCGTGGCGCTTTTGAGTCTTATTGTTGTGCCACCTGTTATCTTGATACCTTTACGCGCAATGCCCATCCCCATTCGCTTAAGTATGATAAGTTTTAATATTATTTATTTCATGTAGATTTATCAAAGATATGCATTGATAAAATGGTGCTTACATGTAAATTTGATTGAAGGCAAAAATCATAATATTATGCTCGTAATAACACATGTACTAATACGAGAATAAAGCGGTACAACTGAAATTCCTGTCGGGTGACAGGAAGTTGATATGATTTAGTTTTGAATCTTTTTATAGTAGATTTATCTTTTATTTGTTCTAGGATGTTGCTCCAGATGATTGACCAATACGCTGAAGCTTTTATGAAAAATATACAATTCAAGACCTTGCAGTTTGTGGCAGCGAAGAGTTTCGTCTGTAAAGGAATGGCGTTTCCTATTTTCTGCCTGGCGAGATTAGCCCAAAGTCTGCTGGTTCAAGGCCCGGCCGTTCCTTGGTCGAAACATGAAAGCATATACATAGCTTCCATATTCCCTAATGCTAATGGACTAAAGTCCCCAATTTTGGGATAGTACCGTACACAGTACTTTGCTGCAGCCGTGTGCAGTCAACCAAGTCGACCATGGCATTGACACATATATATACCCCACTTCTTCTGAAGAATGGGGACATGGGCAAAAGGACATGCGCAATTGCCAAGCGGTTTTAGATGAAAAATAATTTTTAACACTGCTGGAAGAAAACCCAGAAAACTAGGGGACGATGGCATCATTGTTTGAAATATATTCTCACTCACTCACAGTGTTGGAGTTATAGTTTTGCAGATGCAAAGTGACAGGATCCACCACAACTAAGACATCAGCCTATACGCCGCTTGTTTGACCTTTCAAAGGGGGACTGTGACAGTCCTGTGCTCAACCGACTTTGGGAACAGAGACTTAAGTTGTTTTGGGATCTTCGAAATAAGAGCAAGGTCTTTTACTTTAAGACTTTCATCATTGTTTGGAATATATTTTTATTGTGGCTTTTCGTCCAGAACTGCTTTCCTGGTAGTCATGAACCCATTCTGCAGTCCGAACTCTCTACACCCCATGACCTAACCTGTCACTGTCTAACCTATATATATATATATATATATATATATATATATATATATATATATATATATATATATATATATATATATATATATATATATATATATATATATATATATATACATATATATATATACATATATATGACAAAAAACTCAAAATGAAAAATTACTGGAGTGTGACCATTTTAATAACTTCAACAGAGACCCACTTAATATACATACCCATCAACTTTGAAGTGAATCTGGTAGAATGACAGTTTCGGAGAAGTCAAAAATGTGAATTCAAATTGCAATCCCCGTTGACTTGCATATTGGTCAATAGCAATGTATACATCAGCCGGACAAGTACAGGAATTGAAAACCCCCTTAAAATAAGGATTCCACATTATCACCACCTGCTTAATACTTAATACGTTTATCTAACCCTCTCACAACAGAACAAAAAAAAACTTATCAATGGTTCTCGAGAAATAGTAGGAAATGGAATTAATATAAAGCAATCGTTAAAAATAAAAAAAATCACAGAGCCACCTCTTAAACAAATTAAGGTCTGAAGGTTCACAGATATGTCTCTGTGCAATTTCAAGACAATTGGACTGCGGTTTGAGGATTTTATTACGTTTTGTCAAACAAATTAACAAAATAGTTCATTAAAAATACAAAACTCAGTGGAGCATACTTACTCAAAAAATATTCGTAGAGACCTATCCAATCTACTGGCTAACGTCTTTGGCGAAGAGTCCAAAATTTGAATTAGCATTGCAATCCCCATTGACTTACTAATCAGTAAGAATGTGCATCAACCGAAAAATACCCGAATGGAAAAATTCCTGAAAAATCGTACCCACAGCAACACTATCTGGTGAACAACTTTGTTTGACCTTTGCACAAGCTATATTTTCCCTAAGTTTCAGGACAACCTGAGTGTCAGTTTTGGAGACGAAGTCAAAAATACCTTTAACGCACTTTTTTTTAAAGAAAGTAAAACCACAGCGCCATCTGTTGGACAATTAAGGTCTAGGGACCCTCTAAGCAGATGTCCCGATGCAATTTCGAAGCAATTGGCCAAGCGGTTTCAGAGAACCAGACTTTTGAAGATTTTGCCAAAACAGGAACAAAAAAGTCATTGTTACTAACAGTTTCTGTTACATATGTAGCTCCAGATATATTATATGTAATTTAATGCATAGATTGACAGGAACTTAATTGCGATCATATTCTGCCGTGATCTAAATTCACAAAACTCCTAGCATATTAGTGATACATGGGGGGTAACTTGAGAACGATCTTTTTAAGACCATAAAGTGGGTGCCCAGTTCCATTTCCTTATATTTAATTACTATTTTACGGACAAAGCTTTGTATATTTGATCCTGGATGTTAAACCTATTTGTACTTGATTTGGTCAAAACAAACTTGTCTAAATCCTGAATCCTGCAATTGGTTTAGCGACATTGCAGACGAATTTTTTTTTTTTTTTTTTTTTTTTTGTTTACATTTTATCCAAAGAATTGTTTAAAAATCATAAAACATATAAAAAATCAATGGAGCGTGACCATTTGAAAAAAAAATGGTAAAGATCCATCCAAGGTATGTCCCTAAAAAATTGAAGAGACTCTTGTTGACGATTTTTGGAAAGGAGAAAATTTGACTTGTGCTGAGACTGACGGACGAACGGCAGTTCACTACCCATCCTTTAACCTCAGCTGACTGTCAGACTTGTAAAAATATAAATAAGCTCTGTGGATGGTTTGGACCTAATTTGAATAATTTGTGGCCAAAATGTCAGGCATTTTTACATTTGAAGGCCTCTACCAAAGGGTGGACAAAAACAGAGATATTTCTGTTTTTCTTTCAGTCATTACGTCATTACAGAAAGAATGTCAAAATGTGCAAAACCACATTAATTATGGTGAGAGGGCACTGTTTATGTCAAGCTACAAATCTACGAAAGTGCACACCTTATCACCTATAAGTGGTACTACGAAATGATAATACACCTAGCAAAACTTTAGAAACCTACCTATCAGTGGAGAAAAATTGCCCTGCCTCCACCCCCCACCCCCTTCAAATATAATTCGGTTTTATTTGTGTCTGACTCTTTCAATTAGGAAACGGTTCCATTAAGTTTTAAAGTAAAATAAATAAATCAGATAGTTTATAGCTACAGATGCATGGAGTTGACAAGATTTAATTTTCTCAAAACATGCTTCTCATTCATGATAGGACAAATGTTTATAATTTTATAATCTATTCAAACAACACCTTACCGATACATTTCGAAAATAAAGATGTTTAACAGATAAAATCATGAACTGATAAAATATGATGTTACAGAAAAATATTTATCAAGGGCGTTCACATATGGCACTAGTTAATTCAAAACAGTCTTGATGTCGGATTTTATTACCACCATTCTGTGCAAATATGTTCTTTTCCATCAACCAAATGGGAAACTTCCACGCTCCATACAGCTGCAAAATGTTATAAGTAGTGACACTATTGATCGCAGTAGCATCGAAATCAATCGATTGTATGCACATTTGTTTCTATTGATGCACTTTTGACGGTTCAAAATTTAAATAAACTAGATAGCCATGGCGGATACATAACTCAATTGCATATTATCAATGAAAACCAGAACTGTCTTTAATTTGTTGACCACTAGCTGGATTTGCTATAAGTCATTTCAAATGTCATATGAATATTTTAAAATAAACTGTCTTTGCAATTAAACATTCCAGTCGTATCTGAAACAACATGAGGAACTTTTCCACATGTACTTTACAAAAGTGGATCTCCCCACGCAGCTTTGCATCCAATTAAATACAGAAGCCTTGGCGCTTTGATCCCTTTTCTTTCAGGTCTGTATGTTTTCTCCCTAGAAACTTTGATCATAGCATCATTAGTTTTTGATATTCACAAATCCAGGACTTCCATAGTCTTCTCGTTTGGGAATATGAAAATATAAACACAAACATGTAGCTTACAGGCTTCAATCATTATGTTTCATTTCATAACATATACGTGTATGTATGTTTGTATCAGGAAACTACTGGGAAATAAAAAGGCGCCTCTGGGATGACATAAAAGTGACTTCGACTTTGAAATAAAAACTATGACACCAAATAAATCCTCATATATATATATTATATATATATATATATATATATATATATATATATATATATATATATATATATATCTGTGTGTGTGCGTGTGTGTGTGTGTGTGTGTGTGTGTGTGTGTGTGTGTGCATTCATTCAAGGCTAACCTTGGTAAAGTATATCGGTTCAACTCGATATATCCATAAAATGTTGTCAAATAGGCTACACAAGGGAATGGCAGCGATCTTCGAATAACATTCAAACGAAGCTGAACGGAAAAGAAAATTTGTTACTGTTAATTTTCAAATTCACATTTTACTCATATTGGATGTACTAGATAATTTTGTTCAATAAGTCTTCGGTAAACCTCTGACTGAAGCATTCTTTTCATATGGAGCTCCATTGCACGAGGGTAAACTGAAACGGTTGTCATCTGCGGCTATTTGCTTTTTTTTCTGTGAAGTGCAAAAAGAGAAAACGAGAACATTCATAAATATTAGCGTGAACCAGTATACCTTTTACCTGACATTTGTTTTAAATATCAGGCTAAGTATCTTAAATTGAAATTGCTTTACTTACATATGGAGAGAGAGAGAGAGAGAGAGAGAGAGAGAGAGAGAGAGAGAGAGAGAGAGAGAGAGGCGGGAGAGGGAGCGCGCATCATGGAGCTGACCGGTTTTTACTAGTGAAAATTGAAAAATATTGAGAAAGGAGGATTTGAGGAAGGGTAGAGATTTCCGTCAGTGTGTCCTAGGTGACAAACTTAGTGGAGGACCAATAACACCTTTGCAAGTTGCACACTGCCGCCTTCTTTTTTGACCAGATGACCCAAGGATAGATGTCCCCCGCCACATTTTGTGTTGTAAACACACACCCAAGGTATATCCCCACCATGTTTGAAGTGAATATGGATGACAGTTTTGGGGAAGTCGAAAATGTGAATTACCACAGCAATCCCCATTCACTTACATAATAATCATTAGGAATGTATCCATTGACTGTTAAATAGCAGACTTGAAAAAGTCGTTAAAAATCAGGGATCTACAGCAATGCCACCTGGTAAACAAATTTATGTGACCCTTTTACAAGGAATATTTCCATTAAGTTTTTTAAAAAGTCTGAGCGACGGTTTGGGGAAGTCAAAAATAGCGAAAACACAAAAATTTATGAAAAGATAGAAAAGAATTGCAGCGCCACCTGTTGAACAAATTAAGGTCTAGGGGTACCCAGTAATGTGCCTATGCAATTTCGAAGCGTATTATTGCAGCGCCACCTGTTGAACAAATAAAGGTCTATGGGTACCCAGTAATGTGCCTACGCAATTTCGAAGCAATTCGCCAAGTGCTTTCGGAGAAGGAGGTTTTTTTATGATTTTGCCAAAAATTCATAAAAAATACAAAAATTCCTGGAGCGTGACCATTTGAAGAAACTTGGTAGAGACCAACCCAAGGTACATCCCCACCAAGTTTGAAGGGAATCTGGCTGATGGTTTTGGAGAAGTCGAAAATGTGAATTACCACAGCAATCCCCATTCACTTACACAGAAGTCAATAGGCATGTGTGCATGGGTGACAGTGAGATCAAGGTCACCCGTAAACAATACCAGCAACGGTTTCACCTGGATGCATACTCTGACCACATTTGAAGGCAATTGAATAATAACGTGGAAAGTTATAGGACGTGACTAAAACAACGGACCTGACGGACACGACGGACGGATAGACCGACAGCCCCAGTTCCTACTATTCTCATTCACACCCCCCCCCCAACCACCTTCGGTGGCAGGGAACAAAAACAGTGACCACGAATTAATCTACAGTGATACCTTTATTTGTGCCATCGTTGTAAAAGAAATTTTGCGTCACCATGTGTATATATAAAACATGTTCATTTACGTACAGAATGAATCCCACAATCCCACAACATCGAAATTAAATCACCACCAGACACACACACACACACACACACACACACACACACACACACTATATATATATATATATATATATATATATATATATATATATATATATATATATATATATATATATATATATATATGTCGGTGTGTCTGTATCTGTGTGTGCATATAGAGCATACCGTGGTTATGATAGTGGCAGAGTGTTAAATGACTAAATCCTTTCTAATTTGAAGGTATTTTTCTGAGTGAACGCTGAGTAAGAATAATCGTTTCCTTAGTGGAGCTAATGGTCATCGTATTTTGCTCAAAAACATCAGTAAGTATTTTTAAAAACTAACTTAACCTGCAAAATGGGTACTTGAAAAAGTATAGAATTAATCTCCAATTTCATCTTACTTCCACAAATATTAAACAGTTCTAGAGTTCTAGATATCTTGTTATGGCTTGACAATCACTTGCGCTTTGAGTCACTTGTCTTTTTGCTGTGCAAGGTGATCCAGCAAAGTCCATAGCATTGAATGAGAATTTTGAAAAGACCATCTGACACAAAGATTGGAAAATAGTATTGTAATAGAAAGTGAAAATGCACCCATTGGGGGATCAAGTTATAAAATAAATATATAGGTAACAAATCAGTGATGAGGCAACATGAGGTTAGTAATATAAATTTATATAAATCTTGTATTGATGAGCCTTACAATACAAAACTTACTTTGCTCCAGAACCCCAGGCCAGCTGACGAGCAGCAGATGGGCATTAATACCAGAAATGCTAGGTCATGTGACCACATGCATTCAGTTTTTCATAATATGAAACAGAGAGAAAGATTATTTAAATGACATTTTGCCAATATGAATATATGCATAATTCACGCATATAAGACAGGGTTAATTTGAATGTTTGTGTGCTTGTTACATTTGTTTTAGCACGTATGTATATATGACATGACTTAATACACGTAGTTCATGATTCATCTTTTTCTCCTTTTTTCTCTTTTGTGTGTGTGTGTGTGTGTGTATGTGTGTGTGTGTGTGTGTGTGTGTGTGTGTGTTTTATGTCTGGTACTCAGTTCAAGCACGTTTTGTCCAACTCTAAAAGGTTCTCTTATAGGTTATATATTATCCCAAATAAACGACACTCGCACAGACAATTTTAAACAAAAAAGACAAATGAGCCTCCGTAGATATAATGTCGGAATTTTCAGCAGGAATCAGTGAGGTTCGTTTTGGGGCCCCGTCCAGTATCATTAGACACCCCCGTTTGAAGATAGCACTTTATATAAATATCCCAAGTGTACTGGAAATGTGATTGTTGAAAACAATCGGCAATGATAATAGACATATTGTTATAAAGGCTAAACTCAAATATTATGTCATAATATTCTGAATATAAAGAAACTTTTAACAGTCTACATGATCATATGACTGTCGGTAGTGCTAGTCAGAAAGTTAAAATGAAAATGTTTGTTTAACATACCAAATGTGGCGAATTGTTTCCCACCAAAACAACAGCCTTTATTCATTTGTTGATTTTATAAAGGAATTATTTGCATTATGTAAAGCGCGTGAAAACATCGGTGCGTAACTGTGTTATTATGCTTATGAGTTTCGTGCAAAGTTTACTCTCAGCTCTCTTGCCTAGATTTTGTTGCCATAATTTTCATCCATTTAAATGCACGGTACAGTGAGCCTATGAAAGATTTTGCGATATATCCATTGTTTCTGAGTATACATTAATTCATCATTATGCTGAAATGAACAGATGCAAGAATAATATATACGACATTGTGTCTATTGCCTTTTTAAATGTCAACTTTTCACTCCGAATATATTATTCAATGATTTACATAGTTCATCATAGTCACTTTACGTCGTCAGTCGTCCAGATGAGATTAGCATGTACATAAAAGTACTAACAACTGAATTCATTACTATGTATGTATTCATTGAAACGGGTACTGATCCACATGCAGATCCAGAGTCAGGTGTATTTTTCTTTCTTTTGTAAATAAATCGTCACGGTTACTGCCATGTAATTGTTATAAATTCAAACAAGGACCCGTTGACGAGTTACTTTCTACATTAACTTCATCATTGTGCCCTTTCATACCGCACAGCTTTGTGTTGCAAAGTTCTGCACCCACCAGTGTTAAAGCATGCAAATTTCAATGCTTTAACTCTTCACATAGAAAGTAGGATGTGGAACTAATGTAAGTGAGTCAGGTGCGACACCACGATGATACTTAAACTGCGAATATGATATGGAGGCAGGTGATTGGATAGGCAAAGAGGAAAAAACGCAATTTAACACTTATCAAAAAGGTTTTGAAAATTAACCAGGTGATAACTTCGAGAGTTCCATAGATTGAACTTAAATTGCATGCACCATCAAATAACCAACTAATCACTGACAACCTGTCGCGCTAATCATACAAATTCGACCCTTCGTGATGTATAATTTTACATAAAAGGTGGGCAAATAGAATTTGAAGTGTTGTCACTGACCCTATCTAATTATTCCATATGAATGTCAAATGATTTATTCTTTGCTTTTAAATTTGATACAAGGTGACTGTAAAATTTAACGTCTTTCGATATATTTTCCCTCTATAATGATAGCTATATGGGATGCAGAGATGGACATGTAATACAGTTCGCACTTTTGGCCCGCCCATTTTTTCTAGGGCTTGGTGACATTACACAAACCATTTGTTAAATTTCCCGGTCAATTCATGGGTGAAAAGGGTTTATGAAAAGTGCTATTGTTGTTATACATTTTCTTTTAAACACAGACAGTTTACTAATTTTGAATTGTCGTTTTTTTCTTGGAGTTTGATTGCTGGGGGCACCGTAGGGCTACGTGTAAACGAGCAATCTATGTAGCTACGGCCAAGAAAACGTGCATTTAAATTTGACACATCAAATGTTCCAGGAAAGATAGCACTGTCACCATGTGAATAACTTTCACAGGCATCTTAATGCAGGTCACCAGATGACTAGGTTTTTTTAACTTTTACATATTTTGTATGATTGTGGGGATAATTAAGCCTTTCAGTACCAAATTTTGGACTGAGTGAGCAGCTTTTCTCGGCGCGCATTGGGCACAATGTGCCCAATACGCGCCAAGAAAAGCTGTTGAGCTTGGGTATTCTCTGGAACTACAATGAAAGGTCTTTTTACGAGGAATACGAATCCTGGAATTCTAATGATAATTCAGATTTGTCTGATTTAAGTAGATTGAATTAAGATGTGATTGGCACTGAAAGAGTTAAAATGTATGTTATTGCCAACGTTGTACTCGTATATGCTGATTCCTCTTCATGTTTTTTGTAGGCATATGGTATCAAAAATATTGACAAGTGGTGTTGATTCTTGTCATAAGTTTGATTCCTTTGTTTACAAGAAGCAACACATAATGCTTTGGCAAAAGAATATGGGCTGCATAGCTTACAGATTTTTTGCGCTTAGATTTTGTTGAATATATATATATATATATATATATATATATATATATATATATATATGCAAAACGTACTGAAAAGAAATAATTTTTAATGAGCAAATACTAAAAATGCCGTTGTGACCATTTAATATGAACACTGTTAAGGCAGCGTGATTTAAGAAGCAGGCCATATCAAACTTCATTTTGAGTGAACTTATAGATGGCATTGTTTTTCTTGTCTTGTTTCTTTTTGGGCTGGAACATGTTTTATTTGTGAAAACCATTAGCCAACAGGTACAGTGCCTATATGAAAGCCTCTTGTACATGAATTGACAATACAACAAATAGTGGATAACGTCTAGATAACAAAAAGAGAAAGCACAAGACGTAACAAATATGATGAGAAAGGGAGGATAAGGAAATGAGTAGAAGTTAATCCCGTAATTACATAAAATATATTTTTCATACAATACACATAGTGCGCATGGTTGGAGGTAACAAGAAGTACAAGTTGCTTTGTTTGGTTGTGTTTTTTTTTTTTTTTTTTTAATTTTTTGGGGGGGTCTTCTTTTGGTCATTTTTGTTTGTTTGTTTATTTGTTTGGGGGGTGGTTTTTTGGTTGTTTGTTTGTTTGTTTTTTTTGTTTGTTTGTTTGTTTGTTTGTTTGTTTGTTTGTTGTTTTTTTTTGTTCTTTGCTTGCTTGGTTGGGCAGACGTCTCAGGCAAAATGCTTCATGAATATAACAAGTTCCACCACGTTTATATATGGAACACCAATAATAAAAATTCAAACCCACCAAAACACATGAAAACAGTGGTTCAACTGCACATTAACGATATAAAATTAAACATATCAATGTGGTTGGCACCGTCCTGACCAAGCTTCTGTTCATGCCTACTCGTAGTCGGCTGTATGTTTTTTTGTTAATTTGTTCGTTAACCGTTGACAATCTGCTATTCGTATCTGTCAGCCCACGTTGTACTGAAATATATCAAAGACTGTTAATTTCTAAAGAATTGTGTCAATTTGGCCAAACTGTGCCACAGTAACAACAACAAAAATCAGACTTATACAACTATGGCCAGACAAGAGAGTCCGTTCAGATGAAAGTCGGCTGGAACAAATCCTGAAGCGCAATTGTATATGTCACGTAATCGGTATTAGACAGCAGATGATTTCGACCAGATTTATGTAAATTTCCACACAATTACCTGCCATAAACACTGTGATTCTCACGTTACTGTATTTGCGTTTCTCTTGTTTGTTCCTACTTTGTGTCCCAACTGTTGATGATTGTGCACTTTTCAGTAACGGATTTGTTCATTTCACTGTTTGCAACGACAGCAAGGGCCGCCAGATATATAAAAAAAACAAGAAAAAAACAAACAAACAAACAAAAAACAAACAAAAACAAAAAACACTGTCAATTCTTTGTTTGTTCATGTTGTGACTTCCCAAGAACATATAACCAATGTCCACCTCTGCTAGCAGATGAACCTGGAACCTCAGTCAATTCTAAAATTGTTGTTCTAGGCCAATTCGTCCTGAACATGTTCCCATTTGTGTTCCTAATTATATATGCAGTATTTAATGTCTTCCTGGATGGAGAAAGCTGCATGGGATGGTAGAACATCTTCTGATAGCATTACAAGCACGAATTGTAAACAGAGTTTTATATAACATAAGGTTTCTACATTTAAAGTGAAACACAACTGCTATATTAAGTAGACAAGAGTCAGCTATGTGATCTTTCATACCGCTATTGATTGAGCTTGATAAAGTAAAAAGATGAAAGTGATCTGTATCCAATACGGGCACTCCATGTGACTAACCTTTGCCACCGCCTTATAAACGTATATGCAGCCAGAATAACACTTGTTCGACTTTACGTGTAACCACAAAAGCAACCATTTGAACAAGCAATCTATTTACTGTCTGTTGTTCATTTCGCCACATGTGTGCGGTGGGACATCTGATCCAATTTATTGACCAATTTTAGGGACAAATGTGACAGATATCGGCTTATCCAATGTTGAAGGGTGCCCTTTGACTTCACGAATACGCAGAACCGAGATCGCAACTGACCCGTTCAACAAGTTGTTACACACTAATCGATAATCAATATTTTCCGACTGATCTTTGGTCGCGGTTTATCGACAAGTTTCTCCTGACATATGTCTTCTATTGTTACACAGTACCGTATGGCCAGAGGTGTAAATCTGGTCATGCAAAATTAATAAGTCCTATTATAACAGCTATTGAGTCAAATATTACAATTATGCATCAGGATCATCGACTATAATTGTAATGGTTGATATCTTTTGTCTTTCACTTGTTTTAAAGCACGGAAAAAATGGAGGGTGGTTCTTTGATATTTCTGGTATACCATATAGCACTGACGTTAAGGAAAAGGTATATATTTACCATTATAACAGATGGACTGTGAAACATTTGACAGGGGTTCACCAGATTAGTATATCATATACACTGATTGCTTTGACCGGATTAAACTGACTGAACTGCCGATGGGTATCTTGAGCATCAGATGTATTTGGATGGATTAGTGTACAGTTACAAAACTACTAATTTTCATTGATAATATTTTTGTAGAGAAGAATAAAAAAAACCCAGATCCTTAGCACTTGCATTTCTCAAGGACATCATGAAACACACCGAACTAACTCTTTTCTCAAAAAAATGTTTGTTTAATAAAGGTTCTAACTATCCAACCTGCCCCCAGTGTAAAAATGTGTGGGTTCATTTCAATGAGCAAACGGCGTTAATATTTCATTTCATGTAATACTCCTACCATTTGCAGCGACCTTTGCACCACCTTTTAAGAAGCCAAGCGTTACATGTACGTCCAATTTGATACTTAAAGTCATTCTGGAGTTCATTTTATATCTACCAGGATTACATTTTTTCTATGCATTGTTGGAAGCCGAACAAGCACTTCTACACACCGGCAAATTGTCAAGTAATTTGCTTCACAGAGATGAATGTATTTATTCCGGGGATCCGATTCGGCAAATGATGTTTTTCAATAGGGCCCAGTAAACTATGCATATACGTATACATGCAAAATAAAATCAGTAGCACATAAAAGTTCGAGTGCAATATAAGATAAAATTCCCTATATACACAATTAAAAAACAAACTAATGACACACAACACCATATTATTTTTATTCATGCCATGATGACTTGTATTCAGTTTGTTTTCAAATATATGCTTCTTCTCATTATTTTCTTTCTGTACGTGTACCTATTGAGCACAAATAAAGATATATATATATAACATATACCATATAAGCACTTCGACGAGTGAAAGTTTATTATTACATAATTTAAAATAATGTTCCTGCACATCTAAGACATTTGTCATGACTTGTAGTTCCTGCGTAAATGTTAAAACGGACCTGAGGTTGTCGTATCAGGCATGCTGCTTGATGCAACGTATTGTGTACATTGACAGACATCTGACCTTATCATCTAGACATTTTTGTATAATCACCAATGTACAATGTACAAGCATAGCACAATCTCTATTATGATCAACAAATTGAGCCCGTTGAGCAAAAAGGGCTCTCCGTTGAATTCATTTTGTGAACCAGCTGTGGCCAATGCAGCGCAAAACATTCTACACGGCCCACAAACCTTTTGTGACTCTTCGAAAAAGTAAACTGAAAATTGGGCGTGACTAATTGATAACAATAATTTATGTATTTCAACGCAACACTCGAACCTGTAATATGCTTTAACTATTCGAAGATCTAATAGTTATGTTCCACTTATAAATTGTATGTTAATCTCCCTGCAATTTATAGAAAAATTAGGTGAAGCGGGTTTGTTTGTCTGGTATGTATTCATGTCACTTTTATCTGTTGACATATAAAAGCCCAGAAGACATGAAAGAATTATGACTCATAAAATTTCCATACCCAACACATGTATGCAATCATATTGCGCTGGGGGATAATGTAAACAAACATGGCGACAAATAATAACAATTCAAAAAGAATCACTGTAGAACACATCATTGCAAGTGGATTTTTAAAAACTTAAATGAAATGTTGACTCCAATATTTGGAAATGGCCCGAACACTGAAGTAGGCCGCATTAACTATCCATACATACACACACACACACACACACACACACACACACTCACACACACACACACACACACACACACACATATATATATATATATATATATATATATATATATATATATATATATATATATATATATATATATGCGTGTGTGTATGAATGTGTACTACACTAATACATTATTCTGTGCAAAGCGAACACATAGTCACCAATTTCAACCCAGTGAAAGCGTATTTTAGAACTGTGGTAATCATGCCTATTTGGTAATAATATAATATCCCTTGCATTCTTTATTCTGTTTAGCTAAGACCACCTCACCCTCGGATAACGTTTAGAGTTCCGAAACATTTTCACAAAGTACATGTTACACGGGCACAGGAAATCGTCAAACCATTTAAAATTGTATGTATTGGTTCCATTTGTTTATATGATATCTCCACATCGATATTAAAATTATCTCAATGTATCTTTTTCATTGAATGAAAGGAAACTTCGTTTTAAAACTTGTCTGTGCGTTGTCTTACGTCCAGCTACATCCGATGCTTTTTCAAGCATTAATTATCAATAATCCCTACATCTTCACACCACTAAGTCGCCGTGTAGTCACGAAACATCATCGTCCCTTACAACACAGCTGCCGAATACTCAATTGAAGTTAGCGCCAGCTTCAGGGAAGCCTTAACAAAGACTGTTGTTCTTCTGTCTCTTATATTTTAAAATTCCTAAAGCATCCCGAAACGAAAAGCAAGTATCGAAAGATTCCGTGATATTTTGGCAAGACTAGGTTAAAGTCATTTCTGTGTGTGATTGATCTATTAAACTTTTATATAACCGCTAATAAAGTAAAGATTATTTCTGCATTTTCTTTATTGCTGTGCCAACTGTGCCTTGGCAATATTATATCAAAAACTCGTATATCTATACATCATGTACGCAATGATGCCTTTTAGACAAGTTTTTCCAATATGCGCACAAACTAAATGTCAATCCAGGGCTAATTTTGCACACATGTGCCCCTGTATTGCATATGTAATGCACATGTTATTGGCTAACTGCTCTCTTCTGTCGGCTGGGCTCTGCCACTGCCTAGGTTTTAGATTTTATGAGATAGCTATTTCCTTGGAATGAAACTGGATTTGGGGAACATTGCCCAACAAAATCGACCCAGGTTATCCATCAAAGAACACATGATAATGACAGAGGTGGCCTCGAATGTGACCTGCTCTTCATTTCCATACTTTTAGCGAGCCTAAAAGAATGATGAGATTTCTGCTCAAAAGACTGAAAAAACCTGCAATTTATTTGAACTATTGCGAAGCTGGCATTCTGCTACCGCTCACCCGTACAGCCTGCCTGCTTAACGACGGTTTCGGCTGCGTGCAAAGAGGTAAAGACAATGACGCCCCGTAAGCAGGCTTTGTCATTTTTTCCTAATTGCTAAAACTATTACATGATATATATATTTGATGGAATTGATCAATAAAATATGCTTAAATTAAACAGTATGACCCTTAGACAACTTAACAGCATGGTCGATGTCGATATTTCTTTCGCGAGTATAACTTGATTTCGTTTACGCAAAGGGTAGGATTGCAGACAGAAGGAAGTAGCAAAAATTGAGTTTGATGTCATCACGTGGACGTCCTGGTTTGCTAAGACCTCATCCAGGGTGATGAGTAAACAAACGTAATGTATGTGTTAAAATATGGCAAAGAACAAATGTTACAAACAAGTGATTGCATGGCATCAACTTGGGAACGCTGGTCCATGAGCTTGACACAAAAGTACTTCTTTTGACTCGATGTTTACTGTTTGCACATGATATAACAGATATATAATGAACCATTTCTGACCATAACTATCAAACTATCTGTCCCATAATCTGAAAGACGTTTTTGGAAATGATGTTGAAAATAGCAAAAACACGAAAAAATCATACGAAAATAGAACGAAATCGCAGCGCCACCCTTTGAACAAATTAAGCTCTTAGGGTCTCCAAAAGTGTTCCTCTGCAATTTCGAACCAATTGGCTGACCGGTTTCGGAGAAGACTTTCTTCAGCAAATCATTATTTTTTTAAGTATTGGGCGAGACCACTTGAACAAACTTGGTAGAGACCCACCCAAGATACATTCCCACCAAGTTTGAAGTGAGCTCGGCCAGTGGTTTTGGAGATGAAGTCAAGAATGTGAATTGTGGACTGACGACGGACGAACCACAAACCATTCAATACCTTCATCTGACTTACAAGTCAGCTGAGGTAAAATTGAATGTAACATCTATAATAAGAACAAATAATATAAGCTATTTTTAACTGCTATACATATTGTGGCAGTCACGACACTAATCAAAAGTTATTATACTCACTCAAGTATCAGTTATTTCAGACCCCTGTGGAGCAGGAACTCACCATAATGATTAGCCGTCCGAAAGAGAAGGTCAATAAATGGTTTAGATCCACAGTTAGGTAGGATACCATTGAGATATCCTCTACCTATGCTTCATGTTTGGCAATGAATGGGTTTAAGCTGGATCTCATATGCAGACTTGCTTTCCGAACCTTCGACCAGACAACTGCCATACCATCACATTTGGTGCATGCCTGGTTTATTTGGCCGATTCTTTGTACTTTTGAGCAGCGGTTTTCAGATTCCTAATTAAAAAGCCAACCGCATAGTCGCACTGTCGTTCCTACAAAATTTAGCAATCTTTTTTAACCAAAGAAATTCTCTGTCCTACCTGTCGGATACAAATGGTAGTTCAAAGTTCTTTTAGGGAATAAACAATTTGGCAATCAACTTGGCAAATAATTCATCTAGATATTAAAAAAATTTCTCATTTTCCGTATATGTTTGCCGGAATTACAATGCAATTGTATATTTTAATTACTGGTGTCTTTTCTACTAATGAGGATCTATATTGGGGCTTCTTCTTTCTCTAGAAATCGAGACCAAGGGATTTACGTACTCCTAATTGTTAATTCAGGAGTAATATCAATTAAAGCTCATGGATACCAGGCATAAATTATAATTTTTTCTACGCCAGGTTTCTGTATCTTTCATAGAATATTGTATGCAAATTTAGCAAGGCACGAATAGAAAAGTTTTGTTCTTTGAGATAGTTCGGACCAATTAAGAAAATGGCAGACCATGTGAAGAAAAGCCAGGTAATGGCCTCACCGGCGTATAACATAGTGACGCGAAAAAACATGAATATAGAGCTTGGCTGGTGGATTCAGAGCATTGGCGGTGTGAAACTGTTGCAGAACGTTTCAGGTTTGAGGTAAAACAGTAAAACAGAGGATGTGTGGACTCATATTTGGTCACTCGCACTATCTATATTGTCAGCCAAATTAGGTCACTCGGCTGTCTATACTATCAGTCAGATTTGGTCACTCGTACTGTGTATGCTACCAGTCAGGTTTGATCTCTCGGAATGTCTATATTACCTTCCTCCCCCACCTCCACCCACAAAGAAACAGTTTTATCTGTTTCAGCGTTACTCACAATAACAGTTGAATTCATTTCCAGTTTTGTGATAACGTCAGGTTGAAATGGTTGATAAAAAGCCTTTTTCATTCAAAAACCAGATGCAGCATTCTTACATTTTCTAAAGGAAAACAGGCTGTACAGCCAAATAACTTTCCTTGGCACACATGGGTCCAGTTTAAGGTACATGTCTATATTTAATATTCATTTCAGAGCAAAGTTGCAAATGGAAGGCAATGCTACAAATGTATTCTGCCAGGTCTCAATGCCTTGGTAGCATGTATTTCTGGTAAACCATCAGCGCATTTAGTAGCTTGACGCAATTTTATACCACCAAAACAGTACACTTAATTTTGTGTTCTAGACATTAATAAATATAACTGGCTAATATGTATATACATATATATTGTATTTGTGTCTTTTTGTCCAAAACCACTTCCTCGTAGTCATTACTCTATTCCCCAGTCCGAACTCTTTTCACTCTCCATAAGCTAACCTGACACTGTCTAACCTATATACATATGGAAGTACTATTGTCCATATTGCACACGTTCCTCTGTAGAACTTTGACATAGGCTGTATTAGCCCAAATAAATTAAAGGGTCTTCAGCTGGAAACTACTCAGAATATATACATGTATACATATATATATATACATATGTGTGTATGTATATGTATATATATATATATATATATATATATATATATATATATATATATATATATATATATATATATATATTTAACCGTCTTGCGTGGTTTATGGGCAATTATACACTGCCCAACAAAAAATGTACATTGGAATAGGTCCTGGGCAGAATTGTAATCCTCAGACCATATGGTGGGCAGTTGTTCTATTTATGGGCAGTTGAAAAATGCCCATAAACCATGTTTGCCTTGTATTCAATGTACTAACTAGAGGGTTTCAGAAATGTACAAATTAGCAAATCTGCCCAGATAGTATGGGAAGCTATAAATGCCCAGAAACTGTGCTAATCTATACTTGGTATATACTGCCCATAGTCCGGTTTGAGGAGTACAATTGACCCGCAGACAATGGGCATAACCCACAAACCGGTTGTAGTACCTATTCCTTTGTATGTATGTATGTATGTATGTATGTATGTATGTATGTATGTATGTATGTATGTTTGTTTGTTTGTTTGTTTGTTTGTTTATTTGTTTATTTATTTATTTATTTATTTATTTATTTGTGGGCAGTGTATAATTGCCCACGAACCAATCAAGACGGTTATATATACATGTATATATATATGTCTGTGTGTGTAACCGACATTCTCTGTTAATAACTAATGATAGTTTGCCTTCATATTGGGTGCTTTCTACACATACAAAGTGCGTGTTTGCATGGGATTAGATAATCGTTCTTTGTAGTATTTCAAGAGGTTTTACTTCTTTTTAGTTCAAAAAATACAAAATACCGGTAGGTGTTTTATTCTGTTCAATTTATTTTGCATGCATGTGGTTTATTATATTTTCAGTCGCTTCTTAAGTGATTAGTCCATGTATACATGCATGAACACCAAATGCAAACCATATCTAGTCATATACATGTCTTCACACATGCAAACATATGTATATAGAGCACTTGTTTGTGTACATCTTATGCATTCTTCTGTTCGATGGTCCGCGCTATGATAGGTATATCAATGTAGTTCTGTTCGTGAGCCTGTACCCAATACAACGTACGTAGAACTGCCTTTCTTAGTTGTCATGACTGCTTCAGGGACCTGTAACAGGTCGTGTAGAACAGGTATTGTGCAGAAGATAAGGGCTCCAGTATGTTAGACTGTCGGTCGTGTGTTTAAATATGTTAGTGGATGTAAAATGTGGGGTATGGAAGTATTTTCAAAGTAACATGCGTTTGTGGTCAAAAAGATCTGAACTTCCAGGAATGAATAATGCAAGTTCTATTCTGATAAGGTCTAATTTGCAATTTACGTTTTCCGATAAGTAGGCATGGATATAAATAATGTGACAAGAAATTTGACAGGAGACACCCAGCATATTGCAAAGGTGTCGAGCAATATGCATGCAGTACTTCTTAAAACTTTCACCACGTTATGTCTATCATGTTGTCCTTTAAAAAGGACCACGTTTAACAGATATCTGGTGCTGGGCCATATTTTCAAGGTAAGCAAGACATTTAAAATTGGCACTACGTAAATATAACGATCACAATGAGGTCACTACTGCGATGCACCTTTCAAGAGTAACATTGCCAAATATATACTGCATTTGAATATTAAGGTATGTTTGTTTGAATTTGTGTCTTTTTGTCCAGAATCACTTTCTAGTAGTCATTACCCTATTTTGCAGTCCAAATTCTTTACTCTCCATAAGCTAACCTGTCACTGTCTAACCCATGTCCACATATGGAAGTACTATTGTCCATATTGCGCACGTTCTTCTGTAATTTTAACCTAGGCTATATCAGCCCAAATAAATTAAAGGGTCTTCGGCGGGTTTCTACTCAGAACATGTTTCGAAGCATATAGCCGTACATGTCTCTCTGAGTAGCAGCTCCTTGTCTAAGCTCAATATTCAGCAAAGACAACCCACATAATAATGAATAAATATGAACGTGGCAAATGATGAATTAGCTAAATGCGTGAAGTTTTGCTTATAAATGCAGAGCTTCATTATGAAAGAATACATGTCAAACCAAACATAATCACTAAATTTGTATAGTACAAGTTCAGATAAGAACAATTTGACTTAACCTGAACAAGTATGTACCCTTTCTTGTTGGATAGCTTAAATTAGTGGAACCACCTGTCGGTGTATAACTGATAGCAGCTCCTTGTCTGAGCTAAATATTCAGCAAAGACAACCCACATAATAATGAATAAATATGAACGTGGCAAATGATGAATTAGCTAAATGCGTGAAGTTTTGCTTATAAATGCAGAGCTTCATTATGAAAGAATACATGTCAAACCAAGCATAATCACTAAATTTGTATAGTACAAGTTCAGATAAGAACAATTTGACTTACCCTGAACAAGTATGTACCCTTTCTTGCAGGACAGCTTAACTTAGTTGAACCACCTGTCGGTGCACAACTTAAGTAGAAACAACCGGCATTCAACATACAATTACATTCAGTCAGCCCCAGTGATTATAAAATAAAAAGTTGCAGCTAGACCACCTGTACAAACCGAGGGAAATCCTAACAAGTACTGCCACAATGTATATCCTGCACCAGAAGTGTAAAAGAACCCCATGATGACACTCCTCACTTTGAAAATCTCCACACAATAAAGCTCTATTTCACTACCAATCCTGAGTTAATGTTTCAAAGTAATGAGTCAGGTTTGTGACATTTGAGTAAAAAGGAGAGTGTCAGCTGACGCCAGTACAAAGGCCACGCGCCGCCAGTCACGGGGAGCCATGCATTCCTGTATAAACAAAAACATTATAGCGTATTAAAGAGTGACTGTATTGAGACGCACGTTAAACCACGAGGAAAAGCAGAAAATATAAACATTTCGGTGTTCAGTCCTTTGCGCAGATGGGTAGTCTTGTTTTTCCTCAAAAACTGTGTGGTCACCGATGATAAATATCTGGATCAATTACGACAAAACAGATTTAACTTAATCAGGTTTTAGCAAGGTATGTTGTATAAGGAAAAGTATAACTGCCGGTCAAGCACACTTTACGCGTCCCTGAAAGAAAGATCTTGCAACATAGATTGAAAATTTAGAAAGTAACAGACAGACAGACAGACAGACAGACAGACAAACACAAACATGATTTTTTAGAACAGTCGTTATTTGACTTTATAATTTAAAGCTGCTGTGCTTATTCGGAATACATTGCAGTTTTGGTTGACAGCTGTCATTTCCATAGACTATATTCAGATAGATACATCTGTACTACTCATTCTTTGAACTCACGTTACAGTGAAACCTAATCTTGCTACTACCTTTATAATGTAATTTTCTGTCTTGTGGGCCATTCTTTGATCCGAAAATGGAATTTCTTCTCTTTTTTTCACCTGTCTAATGTCACACCTTTCCGAAGTAAAATTATGTTCAATTTCAAAATTAAATTTAAGGTTCAATGAACTTCGAATTTTAACTGTACTGAATATCATTAAAAAATGCCAAATGTTAGCACCTGCACCTCTGATGAACATTGAACGACATATTTTTCGATAAATGACTCAATTTCACATACCATATATATATATATATATATATATATATATATATATGTGTGTGTGTGTGTGTGTGTGTGTGTGTGTGTATGGTGTATTATATATTATATATATATGATTTTATACTCAGACTGCTTGAAGATACATCGAATAAATGCTATTTGGAGTGAATAATGTGTTAGTCCTGTTATCAATGTTTTACGTACGTGTGCTAAATGAAAGGCAGTTTTACGAGATGTAGGTTAATGTAAGTAACATATATGATGCTCCTTTTCACATATGACAAAATGCCTTGTACATCAACCATGTGTAGCTTAGTTGGCGTCTCAAACTTTTTGAGCGGGGTAGGGTGTCTTTCTGTCTTTGATTTTGCTTTGGTTTGGAGGGGGGTGGGAGTTGGTATGTGTGCTCGTTTGTTTGTTTGTTTCTTTGATTATCTCTGAATATGTGACGTTCTAAATATATGAAACACTTTGAATGCATCGATTGAAACATGGAGCGTTTCCTAGTTCGTGTGTTTACATTGAATCTTGTTCACTGAACCTCGTTTATGATATGATTCAATGTGTATTAATAATGCATTGTATGTTCACACTGCCAGTTGCCATTGTCTGGTAATCATCAGGTGTTTGCCACCATAAATGACACATTGTCCTAAGATTTTATATGAAATATATGCTTAAAGGTGTTATACTAGCGACGGCATTGCAAGGCCTTCATACTCTTCATTTTGCTTGACAATGCCTGATTTCAAGTTTCTAATGGGAAGTAAAAATGGCCAAGGCACGTAATGCACACCTATGCTATCCTTATTCCCCTGAGTTGTAAACTGCCAAAGAATTCATTTGGATATATACGAAAACATATACACAATGTTAACCATTACCGCCGTATGTAAAAATCGTGATCAAAACTCTCGACAGTGATGGCAAATCTGACCACATGCAATGAATTCCATATTCCCTACAATCACAAACATGAGCTGTACAACTTGGAAACACATTGTGGTCAACTGATCGAAAGGACGAAGACCAGGAACCAATTAGGCTAAATATATCATTTTCAGCTACAGTGTGAGAAATATACGTCATTATCACATCATGCTTTTATAGACCAGCAAATTCAGACTGATGATTATTTTAATGCAGCTGGAAGCATAAAACCCGTCGCAATGTGTATTGAAAGCAAAAAAAAAAATCACCTGAACAACTGCAATCATACAGGTAGCAAAACATGCCTAGGTAGATCAAGGGTAAAATTTGACGCCATCTGATATTAGTGACTCTGAAGATTTTGTCAAGGTTACCTCAATGACATTGCACATCAATAACCCTCCTACATGCAGCGAACCCGAACTTAGAGTAAGTGGTAAACCACAACGTGTAGCCCTAAATACAAGCATCCAGCAGTTAGAAACTTACAAAGTCTCGTTATGAATTACATGTAGTCCAAGGTTACACCTTTACAGTTACAGCAGCTCGTCACCAAGCATCAATAGGTTACAACATAACAGAATAACTCGTTACCAAGCATCAATAGGTTACAACATAACAGAATAACTCGTCATGAAGCATCAATAGGTTACAACATAACAGAATAACTCGTCACCAAGCATCAATAGGTTACAACATAACAGAATAACTCGTCATGAAGCATCAAAAGGGGAACAACCTATATCACATAACAGCTCTTAACGAAGCAGTAAAAGGTTATAACTTAATATAAGGTTATTTTATGTAGATTTGCAGACACCTATATTAAGTCGTTTAGTGCACAGCAAATTGCAACATCGTTTAGCGGCCTTCCTAGCACTTATTGTGTGAAAGTTTACAGTCCCGAATGCGAAATATGTGATAAACTGGTTTGTATAGGCCTATATGAAGAAGGGTTTATTTCACAGCAAAGTTGCGACATGACATACACTCTCTATGCTCATCGAAAAACAAACCGGTACCATATAGAGATTGCCACGGAAAATTTTATCTTCGCCTAATGATTTGAGCTCTTTTTAAATCGTAATACCACACGCATGTCTTAGCGAGCCCAACAACAATCATGTTAACCTCAATTAAACCTGGATATTGAGACATTTGTCTGTGTCCAGGTTCACTATGATAAGCAGAGTTTTATTTAATGAAGTGCATAAGTTATTTCATACGCAAAAATACATTGCACGATTCGGAAAAAGGGCCGTGTCCTATATAAATCCCTGCGCAAAAGAAAACGTTGCTTCCAACACGAAACACAAGACTTCAGACCAGTGATCCAACAGATCAACGAGACTTAAATGACAAAGACTACGACACAACAGATACAGAGGCAATATTTAATTATAAACTGTCATTAAACATATAAACTGGACTGCTTCTCCACACATTAATAGGACTACTGATCAGTATCGTTTCAAGTTTAGCCACCTGTAAAGTAAGTCGCGTTGCCACAGATAATAGGTCTGATAGGCCGCTAGCATGTGTGCCACCCCTCCACTAAGTGATAACACAAAAGTAATCATGTACTATTGTCAACCAAAAAAAACTAAACATGGACAAAAATAAATATGCTATTAGCTCAGTTCGAGCTGCAAACATAACAGTTAGGTATACTGCATGAATTCGCACATTTACCCCCCCCCCCCCATATATATATATATATATATATATATATATATATATATATATATATATATATATATATATATATATATATATATTTGTATTTGTAATGTAAAAAGAAAATCCAAAATAACTATGTGTATATACTTTTCCAACAATACCTTTAGGTGTGTTGTTTATGATACGAACAAGTTAATGTCTTAAACATTTTTTGGCAAAAGTATGTTGGGTACGTGTAGCAAAAACCGTAGATCTATTTCTCCTCGTATTTTGGTCATGTATATAGAAGATTGAAGTAATGAAATATTCAGTAAAATAAGCAGGAAGAAGACCAGATTGGTTCAGTGTGAGCATTCTATTTACAGTGATCAAATATTCGGACCGCTTTCTTTTGAATTTTAACTCTTTCAGTGCCAAAGACGTCTCAAGTCGATCTACTTAAGTCAAACTAGTTTGAATTATCATAAGGATCTCACATTCGTATTCCTCGTTAAAATACCTTTCATGCAAGTACCAGCATACCTATAGTCCCAGAGAAAAGCTGTTGACTCAGTCCAAAATTTGGCAATGATAGAGTGAAATAGTCGATCAAACTAACGCCCTATGGCAAAAAGGCAGTAGTTAAGACGGGCAAGGATTAGACCATAATACCAGTAATCACATAAATTTTAGATGCAGTCTGTTGTATATCATTGTTCCAACTAACGTTTGTCTTCAACACCAGACCAAAGAAGTTGAACTCATTGACACATTCAATTTCAGTGTTATCAATTTTAAGAGTCGGAATAGAGCAGTCCTTCTTTGAGGCTGGTTAAAAAAAAAACACGTAAATTTGGCTTTCTTGATATTTAAAGACATCTTTTTCAATTTTAACCGTGCAGCAATCTTGTCTAAATCCAAGTTTATGAGTTGGGACACTTCTCCGTTAGAGCCGGAAGAATTACGAAGTTTTAATGCTGTATATATTACAAAGTTAAATTTCGGACAGGCAAACTGTTCGCATATATAGGTGTATGACCGTACAATATACGTCCATGGCACAAATATGACCATTCTGGTAAGTCTTATATCCCAAAGAGTTTCAAAAGTTACTTTATGTTGCACATTTTGGGTTCATGACTCCTATGCGACTTTGAAAAGAAACTCGACCAGCTGTTGTGGATCTCCAATTGAATCTGCGCCGATCGAATACTTCACTATAACTGGTGAAAAACCGCACTCTGTACGCAAAAATGTGACCTTGAAGAGCATACATAGTTTATTCATGGAGGTAGATCTACCTCTATGGTAATCATCAAGCTACCGAAACTGCGTTGTGTACCGAAAGATTGTATACAGTACTGCGTTGATGCATATGTGAAAATTTGGGACGGGGAAATTATTGTTGAATCTTGAACCAATGATATCGAATCAGAGGTTTTAACCGGGGGTTTTAATTTGTGGGGAGCTTTCCCTCGTTTTGGGTGGCTGGCCATCAAAAGCCCTTTCCAGCATATGAGTTGGGAATGTGTTGCATGCAGATTATCTTGGGGGAAAAAAAACTATTCATGAATGTTTGATGTAAAAAGTCTGACATGCACCCGGTTCACTCCTTTGCGTCAGCCAGTCACATGCACCGCATTTGAACAAATTGTGCCGGTGCGATGTCCATTTAGTTAAGACCATTCACTTGCACCTTTTGAATACTCTGTAGATTTTGAACCATGATACATTGGCTTATTATCTGAGTCTGCCAAATAGACCGTCCATTGTGCAAAACTTACTGTTCCTAAACATGACTTCCGTTTGACTGGGTGTGTTTGGGGTTTGGCTAACATGTGTAGGCTAAATTTTCAAAAAACACAACAAACTGTTCTTGTGATATGCTTGTCTTGTGCTTCTCAAAAAATGTAAACTTGCCTTTGAGACCTCTCCTTTTGTATGAACCTTCACGATTTATTTTTAAGTGCAAACCAACATTTGCAACCGTGTTGATCGTTTAGTGCAGAACGCTGAACGGTGTATCTCCTGTTTCTACACTGCTCGGGAATCCAGAGTTAACGAGAGGCGGTCGAGATCGACCACCCGCTCAAGACGGTGTTGGTTGCAGTGGTACGCGGGCATGGACGGCCTCGTCGACTCACTCCGATACCTTCTACGGTCATCTCATTCCTTATCCTACGCATAACCCCTACGCGGAGGAAAAGAGAATGGTCAGCTTTTAACGAGGTTTTAATCATTATTTCACTTATTGGCCTGACAAGCACATTTTTTTTTTAAATTTTGTTCTATCTTATTTAATTTTATTACTTTTAATTGTATTTCTTTGCTTGGACTCGGATCGGTTTGGAGTCAGTGAGTACGCATTTACTTGATTTATGACTGGTTTTCTTATTAACGTGTTTCTGGTTATCCCATATTTCTACATTTATATGCATGATTTACGGCGATGCATATTTTCCCCAGAAATAAAAGAATAGTAATGCGTTAAAAATTGCATGCTGGCTTAAGTAGCTTGGTTTCTTCATCTTTAAATGCAGCTAAATGGTATCCACATTTTTTTACTGGTACCTTCACCGGTAAGGCTTACATTGATATTATTGTGTATGTCATTATGCGTGCAGCTACATGTATCAAGTGCTTTTAAATGTCAATGAATTTTGTTCTTTTGAACTGTGGATTGCGGTCATTTGGGGTCCTGGGCCTTTTTGTTTTGATAGAATAATACATGTACCTGCTTGACGGAACCACATGTTGTCTTCGATCACAGGTAACACAGAGTGATGTTTAAATGAGTTCCCTTGAATCTATTCAGCTACATGCGGATGCAGTTGTCATTTGTTATATATGTAGTTTATATATATATATATATATATATATATATATATATATATATATATATTATTTCAGACTCAAATACACATATTACAGCATGTACAGATCCAAAGGAAAAATATATTACTAACAGGGTCTCACTGAGACAGGCAAATAATCGCAAAGAAAATAACAATATAATACATATAGATATACTCTATAAGTCACCTATACATCTAAGTTAAGTAACAAAGAAACGCGCTCTACTCTTTTCCAGATAAGTACATGTTTCGCCAGTGTCTTTGCACTGGCGAACAGTAAAAGACATCTGTTGATAACAGCACCCTAAGCAAGTTATTATTAACCCTTTCTAGTCTTGATCGGAAATTAGAAATATGTTTTCTCCAAAGAGCATCAAAAGTATTAGTTTTATTTGTTACAAGCATACTTCTAGCACTGCAGTCAGGGGCATATCCAGAGTCTCCGGAAAGCATTATTATAATAACACGTAGTTTACAAAATGGGCTCCTCCAAAAGAGTGTCCATGCATAGGCACAATGCATAGAAGTATAATATGAATTGAATAGCATGATCTTTACATCATACGACCAATAATTAAAGTTTCTTAACAAGATATTTGCCTGCATATAGAAAGTTTTAACTTTTTGGGGGTGGGATGGGGGGTGTTTGTTCGTTTGTTTGTTTTTTGTTTTTTGTTTTTTTTTTTTTTTGTTTTGTATTTTGTTTTTTGTTTTTTTGTTTTTTTTTTTTTTTGTTTTTGGGTTTTTTTGTTTGTTTTTGTTTTTGCTTTTTTTTTTTTTTTTTAGTTTATTCACGTATTTACATTCAGATAAGTTTGTCTTTGTACGAATTTTACATCGACGTTGACTAAAATATCGCAGCAACTTCAGGCCTTTGCTTTTAAATATATTTGAAGGCTGGTTGATTTTGGTGAGAACTGACATGAATATTTTATGTATTAGATATACGACTTTATATTTTGTGTATTGTATGTTAGCTATGTATTTGTTGTTTGTTTAAAGCAGCAATACGATCACAAAGTGTCTGCTTTCTGGGCGATTTTTTGAAATAAACTGTAACGGTGCAATCCAGTGGCTTGTTTTCATTTGGCGGCCAACCCTTTCCAACGGAGCAAAATGCACACCTCTGTGTGTAACATAAACACCTGGAAGTGTGCGATTTGCTCAACTGTGTAGGGCTTCCTACACTGCTGAGCAAAACCATCAACTGCCAGCAGTTTCTGTCGACGTAGCCGCAGATATGTGGCCTTCGAGGGGGCAGCAGGGTATCGGCACAGTGAGTTGGATGGCGAAGCGACTGGAGGGCCCCTAACTGTTGGCCCCTTCGGAAGTTTGGGGCCCTCCAGTCGCTTCACCCTCCAACTCACTGCGCCTATACCCTGCTGCCCCACTCGAAGGCCACATATCTGCGGCTACTCTTGACAGCGAGGGGATGGCAAATTTCCATCAGGAAAAAAGCGGCAGCTGTGACAACTTTGGAACTTTAAGTTATAGTAACGATATTACTAAGCCAATAAAACCACAAGGTTAGCACTGGTCAGATGTAATTTTACGATAACACACGATTTGTTTACCTTACGTCTTGCCTTCAGTGCTAACTGCTCAAAGTAATTCAGTTACCCTGCAATGACTTGATCTTCTGTTATTTCTGGGCAAAGAAATGGCGAAGGTTATGTCTAAATAGGATCGTGGTGTGAGGCATTTGATTTTTTTTTTTGGGGGGGGGAGCAAAAAGAAAAGAAAAAGCAGCAGCAGTAACTTGTAAATGCATATTTCGTTTAATGAAAATTATTTTCATAAATGCTGAATGACGTGTACTAAAGTGCCTCTATACAACAGCAGTACATTTGCATTTTAAGAACACATTTCAAATTCTATACATTGTTAAAGGTTAAACCATGTGTTCATGTGACACTCTGTTCTGAATTATCAGATAATGATGATCGATTGCATTGTATCTGTATTTAAACATGGACTGAAGTTTTGTGATAAATAGTTCTGTTGTTGGAACTCCAATACAGACTTCAGTTTCTTTTTGTCTGTTCTTTTATTACACACACACACACACACACACACACACACACACACACACATATATATATATATATATATATATATATATATATATATATATATATATATATATATATATATATATATATATATATGTACTGCTGGGCATAAACAAACATTTCTGGACCTCTGACTTTTTTATCACTATTTCTGTCCAGTGCCACCGCTTTCTCCAAAATCCATACCACAAAATATTGTCGAGTTGTCTTGTGAATTGTGCTTAAACCATTGTCGGTGTGTTGCTTTAGTTAGTTTGCAACTTTTACCCGAAATGAGACCTCACTTTTGTTGCGGAACTACTAATTCGAGGATTTAACGAAAAAGAATGGATATCATATTCAAAAAAGCTGTTCACCCAATTGACAATACATGAAACAGTGGTGTTTATTTAATATTAATACATTATGTATAGACATACAATACATGGGACAGTTGTGTTTATTTAATGTATATGCATTATGTATAGACATTATCAGACTTTCATGCAGGGGGTTGATGTATAAGCTGATCGTCTGTCAGCATGCAATAACCTGGGATCATCTGCACCGTACTTGAGTTTTACCACACCTGCCTATGTGTCTTATGTCATTGGTCATTTACACGTGACATATTTCTACACAAGGTCCACCAAAACAAACAAAGAAAACATACATTTCAGTATTTTAATATTGCGGCATGGGCCCAATGTTAAAATATAAGTATAGAAGAAAATAATTAATAAAACTGTCGCTATACATGGAGAAGGTAAATATTTTCCAAGCAATGATAACAGCTCCAGTAACAATCATACACGTTTAGTTTGATTTTTATTTGTCAATACGTAAAGCCAATATTCAAAACAATTTGCATATTTCATGATGGATTGCTTGATGATATGAATTCTGTAAACCAGTTAGCTTCTTCCTAGCAACGGACTGATTGATATCTATGGCGGACTGATAAATATTAGGCACACACCCAAAGCACACCCCAAACAAAAGCTTGGCGTGAAGACAGTAGAGACATCTGTCGAAAAGTACGGGAACGCTTGATTCCTTTACTGTGCTGAAGGTGGCGCTCATTTACAGTCTTACGATAGTGATGACCCGTGATTTTTATTTTTTTTTCCGAGGGGTCTCATGTATATATATATATATATATATATATATATATATATATATATATATATATATATATATATATATATATATATATATATATATATATACACACACACACACACACACACACACATATGTATATATATATGGGTCAGATTCAAAAATAGTCAACACATGGTGCGGAAATTTTATAGTTATTTTTTTCTAATTCCAAATGTGTTTTGGTAAGGATACATGTTTATAAGTATTCAACATATACAATTACCAATTAACGATACTTTTCTTCTGAGATAGAGCTGAAGATATAGACTAGAAGTGATATTTCAGCGTGGCGGGCCGTAAATCTTTTATATTGGCTGGTTTAAAAGTATTTTTCCTGTGTCAGATTTCAAAGTTAGTTTATAAACTGACCTAAAGTAGTTATGTGTAAAATTTGCACTATACGGAAAATATTCCTACTGTATTTTCCATATTGTTATCACAGTTAAGCAAAAATTCCGTCCAGTCGCGTTTTTACATTCATTTAGTTACTTCCCAGAACACATAATGCCCCTTGTAAAATTTAAAGTGTCTAAGTTATCAAATTTTGTCCATTGCTTTCATTTTAGAAATGAATGGGACTTACATGAATTAGTGATTTCCTTGTAAAGAGTTGTTCATTAATGCAACGGGACAGAATTTAACAATTCCGTCCCGTCACGTTCTCAGTGTTTCCGTCAGGAGTTTTTTCATGGGCCACAAGAAGAGAAATTCAGGGAAGAAGACCAGTTTTCTACCAATTTTAGATGTAAATAAACAAGACTTGTGACTCTTTAGAATTTTCTCAGAGGGTATTTGAGATTTTGAAAGGGTATTAATCCCCAATTAGGAGGTTAACGGAAACACTGGTCGTTACATTCATTTAGTTACTTCCCAGAACACACAATGCCCCTTGTCAAATTTAAAGGACCTAAGTTGTCAAATTTTGTATAGTCCTTCCATTTTAGCAATGATGGAACTTACACGAATTCCTTGTAAAGAGTTGGTTCATTAACGCAACGGGACCGAATTTACATAACTATTTTTGCATATGAGGTGCAACGCTGAGACAGGCCAATGCTGTTATTTCCGTCAAGTTGCCCAGACAATCATTCGTTAGATCACCACAGGCTCAGAGTAAGCGGTCCATTCGTATTTTTGCTTTTCCCATCAGAGAATCTCTGCAATTCTTATAGAGATCATATAATAGTAATTACCT